>JAVDOI010000326.1:0-90202 GCA_032191485.1 Leptoclinus maculatus
GATAGATGTGTGTGTCTGTGACTGTGTTTCAGAAATTAATTCTGTTAAAAATTTGTGCTATAACATCAAATATCCCAAGAGAAAATATTAGTTTTTAGCGTGATACAATACGCGGGCGGTGTATTGCGTTACACACGAATGTGGTGCCACAAATAGAAATATTAATGTAATTTATGTGCAAAGACTCCACTAAAGGGATACAGGGAGCTGTATGTCCCCTCTCCGGATGATAAAAGACCCTTTAAGGTACGGATATTGTGCTCCAATAAATCTAGTTTAAGGTCATAGTACAACAGGAACATCAAGTATTTAAAACTAGAAAAGTCAATCAGAGGATGTAGTTTAAACCCACTAATATCTCTGAGAGTTCCTACATATTCATCATGTGTCCTTCCTCGGCCACTTTCTCTCCTGTTTATTGAAAAATATGAGAACCGAAATGACGGAATAATGCTTCTTTTCCCCAACACATTAAACTGATTGTATCTAATTACGGCATTAATGTTTAACTAAGGTGCGTCGTTTGGACGTTTGAATATGCATGATAATCATTGCATTTCGGGGCCGAAAAATGTTCCACATCTCCGCACGCCAATATATTACACGTGTTTAATATATCTGCTTCTCGACGGAAACACAATTAAAAACTTTTGATAGATATATATTGTCGCCCGCTGAATATTGGTCACCCCGATTGTAAACAAATTAATATGCCAACGTTTGTGCGTCTAGTGGCTGTGTTTGTTGCAATTTAAAGCATGAATATACTTTTTTAAAATGTATTTTTTAAACTACAAAGTAAGGCAAGGGAGGATAATATATAGATATCTGTAGCTCGGTTGTGGATAGACACATATAGCAGACATGGACCTTTTCAATCTCGACAAGACAGAGGCGGCATCGCTCAATCTCTTTAGAGCATTAAAGCGATGCGTTTCCTTTGCGTGTGCATATCACAGACACAAACTGTTACCCAAAACTTCCCCCTCATATCCTCCTCCACATCCAGTTGATTAAAACTTCCTTCCATAAATGTCAGCATTCTTCTTCCTGTGATGAGGGGACGTGGAGGGTGGGGGGGGGGGGAGGGACGAGGGGAACGAGAGGGGAAGACAGAAAGTTTCAGATGGGGACCTAATTAGGGAGCGCACAGCCCCGCTGGTCTCTCTAATGAGGGGGTTGTTATGGCGCGGGACGGCGGCGGCGCGCGTGTCACGACGGGGCCGGAGCGTGGAGCGTCGAAGCGCGACGCGACCGACGAGCAGATTCCCTCGTGCGCGGGTGAGATTCTAACACCTGCAACTCCCCAACACATTGAAACCAGGCCTCGTTTGATGTGCTATTCTTTCAATGTTGGGGGAAGAAAAAAAAAACAGGAGGGACCGAGGAGCAGGGACCTAGTTGAAAAGAGGCGAGGGGGGGGGTGGGGGGGGGGGGGGGGGTAGGGAGGGAGTGCCGGGGTCTATTAGACGTTTTAATAATGTTAATTAATGAATATATAGGGTTTGTAATGAGCTACCAGCTGCATTTTATTCATGTGATTATCTCTGCCACTCCTCTAATCCTCATCCATGAGCTCCCGTCAGGGGAAGGCGGCGGAGAAAGAGTGAAGCGCAAACAGACGCGTATGCTCCACTTCCGCACGTAGAGTTGCACTTGAACTGCAGGCAAAGTGCCTCACTAACAGTGATCATCCACCCCCCCCCCCCCCCCCCCGAGAAGAGTCAGAGCTAAAGAGAGGTTTTGGTATGAATTAGGACTATAGGAAGTGGTTTTGGTCCAACAGCGTTCATAGCCCCAGCAGGCCACTCCAATGACTTATGGACCTCCCTCCCACAGGAAATGAGAGCATTATCAGCCACCAATTAGGCGAGAGGGTGATTTACACACACACACCGGTGCACACACAACACATTGAAGAGACACACAACATTGCAGAGACACGCACCCACCCCATGATTTATAGCGTCAAACAGGTGGTTCTGTCTTTTTTTCTTCGCTATCGTCCCCCCCCCTCCCCCCCCGTGGCTTGAGCGTGGTCCGAGCACGGCGAGCATAGCGGATCGATCCCCACTCCTGTCTCTATCTCTCTCTCTCTCTCTCCTCTCTCTGTGTCTCTCTCTCTCTCCTCCTCTCTCTCTCTCTCTCTCTCTCTCTCTCCTCTCTCTCTCTCTCTCTCTGCTCTCTCTCTTCTCTCTCTCTCTCTCTCTGTCCTCTCACTCTCTGTCTCTCTCTCTCTCTCTCTGTCTCTCTCTCTCTCTCTCTTCTCTCTCTCTCTCTCTCTCTTCTCTCTCTCTCTCTCTCTCTCTCTCTCTCTCTCTCTGTCTCTCTCTCTCTCTCGTCTCTCTCTCTCTCTCTCTCTCTCTCTCTCTCTTCTCGTCTCTTGTCTCTTCTCTCTCTCTCTCTCTGTCTCTCTGTCTCTCTCTCTCTTTGAGCCTTTAATCTTTTTCTCTCCTCTCGTGTCTGTCATCTGCTCCGTCCCTCGGCGGGAAGCGGTTGAAGAGGCAGAAGGTGGGCCACTAGTGGGCCCCCAGGAAGACGTCCTCACTCCTCCCCCCCACCGTCTCATCAGACCCCCCCCCCCTCGCTGGCTTACCGTCTTCACCACTACACCTTCTTGGTGTTGGGAGGTGCAGAAGGGGACGGTTTCCATCAAAAAACATGGTGGACTGTAATTACAGCGATTCCGTATTCTATGATTCACCAACTCATCAAAAGCTGAATCCCAAAGATGTGTTCCCAATGTGTGGGCGAATCTGAGAAGATTTTTAAAACAAAATGATGTTGAGCTTTCAGAAACCAGTAAAAAATTCACTCAGTAAAATGTTTATGATCATAAAACTGTGACATTGACATTTGACACCCAATCTCACATGCTACACATAGACACACACCTGCACACACCCACCACGCACACACACCCTGCACCACACACACTGCACACACACCTGCACACAACACATGCTCACACACACATGCACACACACATGGCACACACACACTGCACACACACATGCACACACACTCTGCACACACACATGCACACACACCTGCACACACACATGCACACACACCTGCACACTACACATGCACACACACGATGCACACACCACATGCACACACACATGCACACACACTTGCACACACATGCACACACAGCTTGCACACACACATGCACACACATGCACAACACCTGCACACACACATGCACACACACTTGCACACACACATGCACACACACACTGCACACACACATGCACACACACTTGCACACACACATGCACACACACCTGCACACACACATGCACACACACACGCACACACACCTGCTGCACCTGACACTTTCCCTGCTTGCCCAATTCCAAGCCATTTCCTCCCCATCTCCCTTCACTTTCTATTGATTTGAAAATCAATAGCAGCTCCACCAGAGCTGTCTGTGTGAAATAGTGTTACACAGAATCTGCTTTTCATTTTTTTTATTTTTTTTTTTGGGGGGGGAGTAAAGAATTTTAAACTACAACTGGGCCCCGAATCTCCTACACTTCAAGCTTTATAATGACGGAAATGAATTAATGAGGTCAGTCTGGTGACATCATCTAGCGGTGACTGAGAAAAGAGTGCGAACTGAAAGCAATCACGGAGCTCTTCCTTCAGAGGGACACCTGAGAGATTCTCCATCTGTTTGCTCTGCGGGCCGTAATGAAGTTATCAGTGGGCGTTGGACTTCTATAAACCCCCGTCCAGGTCTGTAAAGATTCTCATTAAGCCCCGTCCTCATTGTCAGCTGCAGCACAAAGTCGGCCAACATTGTTTCCCCAAATCCTTTCTTCCTCTGCTAGTCTGTCCCTCTCTCCTCTTTCTGGGAGTGGGAGAACAAAAGGCAGCCCGGGTCCCAATCAAGCGCCTCATGAAAGGAGGGGATCCCACTCAGGTCTTAATCAGCGCTCTGTTTAATAGAGCAACACTTCCCAAATATTATTAACCTCATCTGTCTGCATTAGGCCCTAATGGCCTCGCTCTCTGCGTATTGTCTTTGCAGCAGCTGGTAATGTACATATATATTAATCCACTCTCTCTTCCCCTCCGCCGAGAGATTGCGCGCCGTTCTCTCTCGGAACAAACGGTGCCCTTCAGAGAGCGAGGCAGACACAGGTTAGGAAGCCACTAATTAAATGTCAGCCTTGACAGATTAAAATTATGAAATTTAAAATCTGCAAGTGGCTCTTTGTCATTGTCAAATTAAGGGGTGCACCCGCGTGCTGAAGGGGAAGGGGGACGCCGAGCTCTAATGGATTGAAAGGGAATGTGCTTTAGCAGCAAGCGGCTCCCGGTGAATAAAGATTTCGGCGCTCCAGCCTTCGCCGGCGTGGCTGCATGTTGAATTTCTCCGTATTCCCCCAAGTCTGGAGGTTGAGGGGTCGCTCCGCACGCCGCCGATGCCCATCCTGACCGCTTCATTTAGATTTTTCATTCCTCTGGCAACACAAACACCCCGGCCCGGTAACAAATGCAGCGCTTCGGGGGAAAGCTATTCCACCTTTGGCTATTCCGCTTCTCCGCGTCAAGCACGATGTGTGGCGACATCAGCAGCCGTCGGTATCTTCTTCATGACACATCAAATCATTGAGTTTTGCGAGGACAAGTGGAACTGTATTCATGTGGCTTTGGTGTTTTACGGCATTTAAGAGGCAATTATCTTCCAGCACTAGCATTAACTTAAAAACTATTAATGAACACTAACAGTCGTGCCTGGAGATTCTCTCTGAGATCTACCAGATTGGTTCAAAGTAATAACATTGTAGATTTTTTCTGTAAGTGTGTTTTAACCACCTACACAAAGCCAAAGTGCATCTCACAGAGATGATCAGTATTCTCCCTGTGACTTCATCAGTTTATTGAGTCCTGTCTTCAGCTCACGGTGGAGTCCTCTCAGTTCAGGATCAGCAGGACGGTTTCCACATATTATCTAGATATGCCTATATTAGGGCTGTTTCTCTACACTCAAGGGATGATCGGGGTCCAACGGATGTTCGGCTTCAACCGAGTGCATTCGGGCCCGGTGAGGTCGAGGACTGTAATAAAGCTGGCTGTGAAGCACTCAACGAGGATCAAAAGACAGGCAGCATGAGAAGTGACAAGATCCAATTAAAGTTAATTACTCACGCTGTAGTTTCATTTTAACTGACAATTCTGATTAAGGTAGCTACACTCTTCAAGGTAAAAGCAGAGCAGATTGTATCAGAGCAGCAGTATTAGTGTAGGTGGAACCTGGAGCTGATTGGTGTTTAATTAAAGCAGCACGTTCAGTGAGACGGGGGTGCAGGTCGGGGTCAGGGGTCAGGGGTCAGGGCTCTGCTTCGTGTTGCTGTGTGTGTGTCTGTGTGCATGTTAATTGTGTTCATTTAAAAACCATGGCTAACCCTTCATCGATTCATAATCTGTGTTTCCCTTCTTGCATTACTGTCTGCTCATTACATGATGCAGTAAGTACATTTACTAAAGTATTCACAATTATGAGATCATCAAGTATTTTTCCATTTCATGCTACTTACTCCGCTAGATATTGTTCTTTTGTTCTCCACTACATGTATTCTTCAGCTATAGTCACTTAGCAGATTCATATTGTTAACACAAATAGCATGAATAACTGATAGATGATGATTTATTGTTATGGATTAAACTACCCAGCAGTGTATACATTAGTTCAAGTTAACCCCATCTTTACCAGCTGCTACATTAAAGTGGTGAACACATCAAAGCGAGGTAATGTGTTTTAGAATCTTTCTTTTTACATTTGTTGAATTCTCTTTACATCCCGACGGAAATCAATAAATAAAATAAATCCAGTATTTGGGGATGTCCCAGGACTGTGATGAGGCCGAATTCTGGGCCAATACAATGATTGGTCGGGCTACCTGCCTGTCTACCTGCCTGTCTACCTGCCTGTCTACCTGCCTGACCTCAGAGTGGCTTCAGAAGGAGGCCTGAAGGGACGAGCTGTCAGTGTTGCTGAGTTGGCGACTTTCTCGCTAGATTTAGTGACTATTGTGATCATGTCGCTGTGATAGTATCACAACCATACAGGTGCAGTAGGGAAACTTTCCAGATGTGTAGTTGAGATCAAAATGAAGGCCTAGTTTAAAGATGCCCCCCCCCCCCCCCCACACACACACACACACACTTTACGTACGCCCCTGTCCCGATTGGCCCAGCGGCTGGAGGGGTCCCATTGCACCAGTTATTGTTGTGATTACAATGCATTTTCATAGTCTCAGTAATAGACCAATAAGAGCGGCAGATCGCCCTGATCAAGAGAGAGTTCCATCCACATTGTGTTCAGCTCCAATTGAGACAGAATGAATCTCAAGTGTGTCTCGAGTGAGCATTTGTGCTCACATGTAATCTGTAGTGAAACAAGTATTCCATCTTGTGTCACAGGTTTGTTTTGTGACGGGATCTCGATGTGTCCTGTTTTGGGTACATACTGTATTGAACCCTGTCCACTTGGGATGTAATCGTCCAAACACAAAATAATATGAATACGTTCTCTTCATGTTTCATGCTGTACGGCCCAACATGTATGGTCAACAAACACTGTGACATCAATATAATATAGTTTGTATGTTTCTGGATCAACTTTGAGAGAGCAATGTGAGTGAAGTTGAGTTGAGTACAATATGTCATTCATTTAACAGTATTGATATAATATATCAAGTACTGGACAGCTCAGTCATCAAAAGACTGACGCAGTATGTCAACCTTGATTTGTGATAATGCCGTTTGATTAAGATCATTAATTCATCATTCATTATTTCACCAGAAAGCTGTTTGACTTTTGTTGAGGTGAGAGAACTGCTCTCCTCTAAAACGAGAGGCTGCAAATTATAATAAAATACACAATATTGGTTTTCTTCACCGCGGCCTGTTTACAATGGTGGATTCTCCGGCACGTCAACCTCAGTCATTTGAGATGCCAGATGTGTGATAATAAACACAATCATGCCCCACATAGCAAGAGGAGGATAAGCCCAAGCAGCGTAAATATCATTTACATGCCAATAAAAGTGATCATAAATAGCCACAAATATCTGAAGTCAGCATTATGAACTGCAGCTGTAATTCCATCGAGCTTCGCCGCGTTATCCCGCTGAATTACCCCCGAATGTGGATGACACCTTTAAGACTGGATGGTGTGTGTTCCAAAAAGGTTAGTGGGGAGTGTGAGTGGCAGGAACAGCAGTTAGCCTAAGGTGCTTCACTTTTAAAGTCACATGCTCTGCTGTTGGCACACACACACACACACACACACACACACACACACACACACACACACACACAGGGGATGAGGCTCATCTGCCTGCCCTCTGGTGCTATACACAGCTTTCAAAGCACCTGCAGCATTTGTTTTCTCAGTCCTGAGCGTGGTTTGTTCTTTTGCTTGAGATTGTTCCTGTCATACAGCTTTCTAAAGTGAAAGGGACTGGCTGTGTTCGTAGAGTGGAAGTATGTGCTATTATGTAGGCAAGCAGTTGTAATAGTATAAAAACAAATGTCTTCACAGGAAAAGGTGTATTTTTTTCAAACACGTAATTATGTGATTTCATCTGCTTACAACCACATGATGGTGTGTTGTGAACTATTTAGGGTTTGTTGCTACAAGATTGTTACTCCAGGAGATGGTTGTGTGAGTTACTGAGGTCTATTATTGACTTCTTGAATCACATTTTACTGCCAATGAAGTAAGATAATGATTGATTTATTTTGCCTTGTTGAAGCATGGGAAGCTGCAACAGTTCTAATGAAATGATCTCATTTCTGATCGGAGTTATTTCTATTTCTTTGGCACGATCGTGCTTTTTCATGAAAATTAAGTCTTGAAAGTTTTTTTAAAAAGGGTTCAAGAAGTCTGAATGTGTCTATCTGGTGACCGCACGCGTGTGAATGTAAATGTTGTTAATCTATGTGTTAATCCCTTCCCATCTGTGCCAGCTCCACTGCTGCTCTTTTGCAGTGGTGTGTGTGTGTGTGTGTGTGTGTGTGTGTGTGTGTGTGTGTGCAGGGGGGTGGTGGGGGGGGGTCAGCCAGGTCAGCCCTGACACCATCTTTAACTGTTATTTACTGTGATTCCACGACAAGACAGATACCAGCTCCTACGACTCCACTGATGTATGTTAAGCGCGCTCCAAATTACCAGCCTGATGGATCTATTGATGGCCCATTCCAACCTGTCACCTAGTCTCCATCAGCCTCTCAGTTATCCCCCCCCCCCCCCCTCTTCCACAACCCTCCCTCCGCCCCTCCTCCCCCCCCCCCCCCCCCTCCTCGCCCTCCGTCCCTGTGGGCCTGAATAAGAAATGAGCGAGCGGTGCTGATAGAGACCTTTGTAACCCGCCCTCGCGCTGCCTGCTATAAGAGACAATGGCCGCCGCCGCCGACGCCGGTTGCAAGAACGTTAAGCAGGTCCGCGCGAGAGCACAGCTGGAGCACGCGCGCATTCATTCATGCACGCACAAAAGACCCCGCACGCGTGCACCCGTCCCCGGAGAGACAAGTGGGGGCAATGTAGACCATGACCGTGCCTGCTAACAGCCTCGTCTTATCACATCCTGTCATTTATTATTCTCTGTACAGGCTCCCGCTGCAGATAGTAGACCCTGTCATAGGGGAGATGAAGATCCCAGAGGTATCTGTTACGGCTCGTAATATGCTGTCACCTGCGAGCTACACTGATAATATCCTACGAGCATTGATTGAGCGGTAATCCAGGTTAACTGGCTCACATAGGATCACAAACTGAAACGGAAAAAAAAATCCACTCTTTAAAGACTTGTTAGCGTTGCAAATCAACAGCTACTCAATTTAGAAAACTCCCCAAAGGCTTTTCAAAAAAATACTAACGCTGTATTTTAGAGCGGAGCCGATGATGGGCCCTGCGGTCCCATTAGCCGAAAGATAAGATGAAGATGGTCAATACGGTGCGTGTGCTCCCTGTGTGTGTGCGCGTGGTTCAGATGAATACCACACTGAATCCAGTTGCGCTAATTGACTCTCGCAGGCATTACCGGGATTAAGTTAGCGAGCGTCCAAAGTTCATTACGCAGATAAATGCATCTCTTAGCCCGCTAAAGAGCCCTCGCGCTAACTTAACTCCCACACAATGAGAGCAACAACAACATGTGCAGCAGAGTGAAAACAGTGAGATCGTTTTGTTCGTTAACGCTTCCGTGTATCAAATCACCTGCTGCGCAAAGTTACTAAACACCTTTTAATTCAGATTAAGATTTTATCTGCAAAAACATTTTGTACAAACACAATGGATGTGTTCAGCGATATGTAAAAGAGTAAAGAGTAGCTTCACCTCGACCAACCAAAACGTAAAAATGATGCGTAGACGTTGATGAATCAGTACTTCTACAGTACACCTGCTGATGAATCTATTACATGGGGTTGTGATCTACTGCACGCACCTTATAACAGACATTTCAAACTCAAACACAGCTGTTTATGATTATTTTGATGTCCTTATAAACGCCGCGATGACATGTGAGTTGATTACGGCAAAGCAATTTAACATGTGATCTTTGATAGCATTTGAAACACTTGCTCTCTCTCTCTCTCTGTATCTGCAGCGATGAGTGACACAGCAGCAGGTGCTCGGAGAACCGTGGAGAGTGCTTTCATTTTGCCACTTATACGACAAATTACCCAGACAATGGACCTGGCGAGCTGGGACCCTAATTCAATTCCAACTGTTGACTCTGGGCATTTGCCGGGCCTCAGGAAAAAAGAGGAGATTCCCCTCCGCGTGAAGAAAGAACGGGAGGCGGGGAGGGAGAACAAAATAAAGAAGATAATCTGAACACAGTCAAACAAAATGAAAGGGAATACTCATTATCTGGCCCACGGTAGCAGCAGATGAACTGCCCTAATACCAGCACAAATATGATTTAGGGATTCCATGCTTCAGTCGGCCCTCTACTCAGCGGGATTTGGATCAATAGTGTTTGCTAGGCACAGCAGAAACAGGGAGAGAAAGGGAGGGAACGAGAGAAAGAAAGAGAGAGAGAGGAAGACAAGAAACACACACATTTCACAATGGGGGAGCAAGAGAGCACGGCACCAGAATTGTAGTCAAATTTCACTGGGTGTCAAATTAATTCCCGTGTTATCTGGAAATTCAATTAGAAAGGACCCCCCTCCCCTCTCCCTCTCCTCCCTCCTCTCCTTTGTGAGTAAGAGAGTGTCGGACATCCCGGTGTGACAGATTACACTGCTCAGAGTGCATATCAGTCCGAAGTGTTGAGGCCCACTAATCCGCCCTCTAATTCTCAATTAGTGTAAAATGAGGCCATAAATCACGCAGACAGGCCGATCGATGGAAACGTTGTTTTAGGAGTGATTGGCAGCCTCCCCAAAGGTTACTGTTTAAGTTGGTTTAAGGTTACAGCTCTCTCCAGGCTGGAGGCAGGCGTGTGTGTGTGTGTGTGTGTGTGTGTGTGTGTGTGTGTGTGTGTGTGTGTGTGTGCGTGTGTGTTGGCTTGGCTTGTGGTTAGGAGGGCTGGTGGAGGGGGTGGGGGGGGGGGGGGGGGGTCGAACTCAATCTATATGATGCAGGGCCTTGGTCCTTTGGGGATACAGCAGAGGGACAGCACCAATTTTTAGCCCATCAGCCGTCCAATTTTTCTCCTTTTCATACCTGCTGTAGCAAATGAGAAACAAATTAAATTTCACCCCACTATCTCCACAGAAACCATTTAAATCCTTTATGGAAACCAAATTGTCCCCAGACAAATCGCCCCTGGTTCTGTGGAAATACACTATGGCGCTGCAACTGAAATAAATTTGTGTCACTCTGGATATGGCATTGTCTGTAATGCCATTCATTGGAGGAACCTGGTGAAAGAGAGAGGGGAATAAAATAAGGGGGCACTTTTGGAGGAACAAAAGGGGTGAAAAAGACCCCGGCTCCGCATTCTCTTTCTCGCTCTCCTCTCCGTCTCTCTGCGTCTCTCCATCCCTCTCCTCTGCGCCCACTTCTCCCCTGCGCGCGGTGTTATTAATTTTCGGCCAGAGTTTTTTTGCATTCATGAGGTTGAGATTGAAATGGAAATGAGGGCTGGCTGAGTGAGCAGAGCGAGCAGCCTCAGCAGTGGCCGCGGCCAAAACGTGGGGGGGGGGGGGGGGGGGGCCCCCAGTGCGGCGCACCGCCGCTCAGCCGACACGTGTCAGAGACAGAGGGGACTCGGCGGCCACCATCCAGCCTCTCATTCCCCCAGATTACCAGCCCCTGACATCAATCACTGCATCAGGGAAACAATGCATAAAACGGCCCCAACAAGGGCGATGAAAAATTACTGACAGTGCAGGAGTGGAGGGGTGAAGGGAGGGTGGGAGGGAAGGAAGGAAGGAGGAGACCCGGTGCCATTCTACCTTCACCAAGCTAGACGATTAGTCACATTCACAGGGGAGAAAGAAAGAGGCATGGAGAAGGAGAAAGCCACAGCGAGAAAGGACATCAAGTAAAAGTAGAATGAGAAAAACAGTAGAAAAAGGAGGTCAGGACGTAGGAGGCCATATTGACAAGCTAATGCTCTAATGAGGTGACGAGGATGTGTAACTTTAGGCTTAATTATGTAACAGAAAGAAAGCTTCAAATTCATCTTTGAACACAATCTTAAATGACAAGTCTGTAGTTGTGTTTGTTTTGTTTTCACCTTAAAAAATAATCATAAAACGATGCTGTAAATTTGCATATGTAATTTAGTGTAATTAAATTAATTTAGAAAAATTTGCTTTATTTGTTAATAACCTGCATTCAGAAAAAAAAAGAAAACTTAAATAAACATATTGTCACCATATAAAGTTACAAGAATGTCAATTTGTTTCCTTTGAAGCTGATTGAGCCGACATGGAGCAGCGTGAGCATCCTTCGGAGTGGTGCTTCTGGCTCCTTTCAGCTCTGTTGTCTCCACCAGCTCCTGGAGTGTTTAGTCTGAATGCGTCTCTCCGTTCTCTGGATAGCCGCTAACTTTGTCTATCTGCAGTTTGGTGCTGGGCAGGTAGAATACAGTGTTTATCAAAACTTTTTAACTGAAAACTCGTCCAAAACTAATGCTAGACAGGTACGTATAAGACTGCATACAGGAAGTAGACGTAGTGACTGGGCTGTCAAACCAATGGTTTGTGGCTTTGAGTTCAGCGTTTTGGCCGTCAGAGGGTGGAGCTAAGTACAGAACACTGAATACTGTTAAAGCTTTAAGACAAAAACATGGACAACTCCCAGATGGCGTGGTAGTGACCTGTCAATCACTGTGTAGCCCCGCCCTAAAGCATCCCCTGCTTTATGGTCTGTTTGACTCTAAATGGACCATAATGTACTAAATGAACATCATGCTGTATTGAAGAAGACTTGAAACTAGAGATTGAGACCATAAACTCATGTTTACAATGTTTACTGAGGTAATAAATCAAGAGAGAAGTAGAGTCATTTTCTCATAGACTTCTATAGGACCAGAGGAGTCGCCCCCTGGTGGACACTAGAGAGAATGCAGGTTTAAGACACTTCAGCATTGGCTTCACTTTTCAGACCTGGAGGCCGTCACCTGGTAGGTAGAGTGTCATAGATTGAAGCTTTGGGCCACTGACCCATGCGTGTTTGACGGGTGTGAATATGTTGCAGCTGCAGTTGTTAATGATAGCAGTAAGAAAAAAAAAGCTATTAAACAGTCATTTGATCCATTGTTAACATAAACTTTAATTAATCGTTACTGAAATTAAAGGCCTATTTCAAAGCTGTGTTTAGCATCAGAAAATAATAATGTTATCAAAACAGTATTAAAAGTTATTCTAATCCTCTTTGGGAGTTATAGCAGGTCCCATCATGTTGGTAGACCCTCTGTGTTCGTGCCTTGAAACAAACACTTGATCTGTTGACTTTCTCCAGTTTTAATTAAATATTTGAAAGGTCTACATCTCTGGCTTTGCCACAAAGGGTTCACCTTTTTAACGACAGTGTCACCTCGGGTTCACGTCCAACCCAATCGGGACCATTTTTGATGACATCACCACTTAGGGGTCCATTTGTTGGGGCCAGTGGAGTTCCATTCCAGCCATGCCAGACCGGTCTATTATTATGATCATTATTAACTGTGTGTTCTTTCCTTCTTTCTTCCCCCTGCAGTTGCTCTGGTGTCTGCTTTGTGTCCTCCACAGCAAAAAAAGCTAATGTGCTGAAAGGCTGGTTCTTGTCTCCCTGAGCTTATTGAAATCATGTGAATGCCATTTGCGCTTAATCCTTCTGGGTGTGCCATGAAGAGAAGAGAGTCGGCAGCTCCTGAAGAGAGAGATGAGAGGACCTCAGGGGATTCACTTTGCCTCGCCTCGTCTGCTGAGAAAGAGAGGGGGAGAGAGAGAGAGAGAGAGAGAGAGAGAGAGAGCGCGCTAGACAACTGACAAGCCAACCAAAATACGCCTCATAATTTGATTAGGTTACAATGACAATCTTTATTTATAGTCGGCCTCAGATGCAGGGAGGGGGGGTGTTTTTTCTTTCTTTTTGGTAGCGTCAGATTCGTAATAACTGGTGCCGTCTTCATGGCTGGAATCTAAATAAAAAGAAGCAAGGCTCATGTAGCTAGAGGCTAATTACAGACAACGTGGATGTCCATCTGACGGCCCGGGCCCGGCTGCTCCAAACACTCCGGTTTGTCTCATTAGGTTTTGTGATCGCTCTTTTTATTTAGCGCGGGTCGCCTGCTCCTAAACACCGCCGGAGCACCTTTCATATACATGAGAATTACATCAGAGAACGGCGGCGTTGTCGAAAGCTTTTGAAATAATAATGCGGCAAATGATAAAGCCTCGGGACGCTACAACACCTCATTACGGGTAGTTCTTGTGAAGGAGAAAACAGGCTGGAATGAATGGGAAGAAGCATGGCGGCGCTTGAACAACACGGGGTATTTATATTCATCCGTTTACATCAAATTGTTGCTTCCCCCCCCCCCCCCAACACAGAAAAAGCCTGAAACAGCAGCGGGGTTTTTTGAACTCGGGGGTTAATGAAAAAGTCCCCGGCGTCAAGTTACCTGCTCGTCGAACCCCGTCTGTCGACACAAACATTTCATTTGTGCGCCACATGTTTCTCAGACAAGACCCCAGTAAAAGTTGTTCAATAAATTTTTACCGTCTGTTTTACAGACCTCCCCTTTCCCCCCTGTGTCATTTTTTTTAATTGAAAGTAGACTCTAACTCGGCTATAAACATCATTCCAACCAATCAGCGCACAGTTCAGATCAAACGCGTGTTTCAATGGGCCGCGTGCTCACAGATGCCTTCAACCTCTCCTCGTCTCCCATAGGCTCTCGTACTGTTAAACACTCTGGCTCTCTCCTCTTTAAGGCTGGGAGATGGCTGTCACTGTATTTTGTCAGCAAAGCATAATATTTCTTCAGGAGTTCTGAACCTGGCACTCAGCGGGGTAGAAATGAAAATAAGGCAGTACATAAACGGAGGGAGTCAGCCGTAAATCACCTAACACGCAGAGGAGGCAGCAGGTAGACGCGCCGCCGGCTGTCACGGCGCTCCCCTGGAAAGCAGATTGGACACCAGCCATCATGCTTTAATCAAACTGCACATAATAGACATGTCCCTGCTCCTTTATGACACACGCGTAGAGTACAGTGTGCACACACACACACACACACACACACACACACACACACACACACACATGCACACACCAAAGAAGTGAGCTTTCAGACTTTTCCAACTTGTGCTATTTAAATGTGGCTTATGTTTGTTTGTTTGCGTGTCAGAGGTTATTCTTTTGTGGTATCCTAAAAGCGATCTTTGAAGCTTTAAAATTAGCGGTTCACACACACCGACACTCACACACACACACACACACACACACACACTCACACACACACACACACACACACACACACACACACACTCACACACACACACACACACACACACACACACACACTCACACACACATTCTTCAAAGGTCGTATCTCTTTACTGTGATATGAAGCTTTTTTTTTTTTTTTCTGACATGCTGCGTGTCAAACGATAATGTTATTGTTGGCAAGACTCTTTTATAGCGGTATAATTTTATTCTGACTCGCTCCTTTCTTTTCTTTTCTTTTAATTGAACAGTAGATGTCTCGCATGGCTGTGGGTTCGCAGCTAAGTGCGGTTTGAAAGCTAACACCAAACAGATGGGGAAGTATTCATATTGTCATGAGAGCTGAAACAATAGAGAACCTTATCTAACCCCCCCCCCCCCCCCCCCGTGATGAATTGTCCCAATGAGCTGAAGCTCTGCAGGTCGTGCGGTGGAAGTCCACTGGACTACATGACATGATTGTTTCAAAAACAGCCCACACGTGCAGTTTTATTATAGAATCTGCTTCTCACCTTAAAAAAGAAAAAACAGGAATCCTACTCTTCATTTTCAGCATTTTCTACCGAACATCACAACTTTAGAAATGTCAAGAAATAAAAGAAAGAAAGAACGTACGCCTGTAAAAAAATGAATAAAAAACTAAAGTAAAAGGAATGACATTCCCCTTGTAAACCAGACGATGTAATATGTCATTTCAGTCACTAGGGTTTGAAAGGAAAAAAACAACAACAATGTGTGCAACACCTCCGGAGATGTTAGACTTCAAACGGTGCAGGGATGTGACTAATGATGCTCTCGTTATGTGGGGGGTTCATTGTGAGGCTCTCAGAGGTTGCCTACCAAATGATTGCTGTGTTCAGCTCAACAGCAGCACTGATTGTACGACGGCTCTTGTAGAGCAAGAGGCCCTGCAGGTCAAATCATCACATTTGGCTTTGAATTGTCTTGTGTTGTTGAGTTTGAATCCTTCCACCTGCCTCTAATTTGCGACCACTCGTCTGTGAGCACTTTGAGAAGGTACTTCAATTAAAAGGTGGATTAGGGAAGTCAAACCAGAAAATGAAAATAAATTCATCTTGTTGTTTCCTGATGAATCAGGCAGTTTGTTAATGAAGTGCTGTTCTGGTGTCACATCACCTGGAAAGTGTGACAACGGCCCCGCAGCGGTTCACCGGGTCCCTGAGGGGGGAGGGGGGACAGATGCAGGCTGATTTTGAGAGCCGGCACCGGGGGGAGGGGGGGTGCAGTCAACCAAAACCAATTGAGTTACAGCTTCATTACATAAAGCCAGAGAAGGTGCTTTAAACTGTATGAATGATAACCCAATATATCGGACATTAGTGGCACAGATTGACATGTGACAGAGGGAGAGTGGTCGAAGAAAAGGGGAACAGATGGTTCGCCCCGTCTCTCACCGTCCCCCCACTGCCGTAACATGGTATATCTTGTCGCGGGGCGAGTTTTATTGATTGAATTCCTGCCCCTCAGACACAGGGTCCTGCAGCTACATGTGTCAGCGCCGCTACTGGCTGTCGGAAACCCAACACCGGAGCACAGGTTGTGCAGGGAGGGGCGGGGACGGGCCCCTTTATGATCGGTCACACAACCGGCCCCATCTGTCATCTGAAACAGTCCTTTCCTGTCGTCAGGGTCTCGCAGACTACAGCCTCATTATCGCTTACAAACAAGAGCGGCTGTATTTGCCAAAACATCTCCCTAAATCATCTTTGCACATCTGAGTTTTAGTAATCTGTTTTGCATCTTTCATCAAATTACTGCTGAGATTTTCCTTCGGCATGTTAAGAAGAAGAAGAAGATTCATTCTGTAGAAGATGAAGAGGTTATTCTTTATATATATATATATATATAAAGCCCTTGGATGTGATGGTGTTGTTGTGTTTGTGTTTGGTTATGCTGTCAGAGGGGTAATTGCTGCGGTTGCAATGGATTAAGGTCTTGGGAGAAAACAGAAGTATTGAGTGGACGCAGTTACGCCGCTAACCACAGTTTAATCACTGGAGCACAGAGTGACCCCTACTCCCGCATGCAGACCACTTAATTGCACACAGAAGGCGGCAAAAAATTGTTTCCCTTTCGACAAAAACAGCTCTTGGTTTTGGTGCAAAACCACGAAGCGCTGTTATATAATGACAACCATCAGCGGTGATCTGGTGCAACCCAAAGACCTTTCTCATCAATTATCTGTTATTGGAGCCCCTGTATCCTGTGTATTGTGATATTCGTTTACGTTTGATGAATGTAGCGCTCGGCGGGTGTTTTGGTCCCCAGGATATCTTTCTCCCACTGATGTACTTATTAATAATAAATTGAGCGAGGAATGTGTGAGTTCTGCCTCCCTCCACTGTGATTATAGAGACAAAAGAGTGTTTGAAGTATCCATCTTAATACAAAGACACTTTATTAGATAAAGCTAACGTGCCCAAGACAAATAGTGACGCCTCGGCACTGGAGTATCCGCCGCGCTAGCGTTCTTTTCTTCGTCTCTATTTCTACCTTTTTTCCCCCAACAAATTGTGATTTTTTTTTTAACCCATAATTTCATCATACAGTGATCAGTGTAAGATGAGCAGAGCCGCCGCAGTGTCAGGTGAGGAGAGACCATGAAGGTAGGATGTGGTCTGAGGTGGGCTAACCACCAGAGGTCGTCCACAGAGTCGTATGTCATTCGTTCATATTACCACCATTTGCCACCACCTCCCGCTGTTCTAACACCAACAATACATAATCTTTCGTGTGTCAGACATTCAAATGAAAACACAGAGTGTTATTTATGCCTTCATCGCACCTCTCGGATATGTGTTTTTTTTTCTCCCGCTCTATCAAAGAGCAGTCAGTCACCTCAGCCGTATAAATCACCCTCAAGCTGCACTTTGTGAAAACACGCCGATTAAGTTTGTGCACCGTGGTCGGGCCGGGGAAGGCAGTAAATTTCCCTGGTAACAAAGTTAACATTGATTCAGATATAAGCACTTGTCCTGCGTGTAACAACGATAACCTTTTAGTAGATTTGGAAAACATATTTGACACCCATTAAAATAACGAATGATTTTTCTCCTCCCCAGAGGAAGGCAGAGAAGGTGTTTGGACAGGAGGGTGAGCGGGGGGAGGTTAACACGCCGTGACTTCACCTCAGCCGGCATCCTGAGTCCTCCGGCTCTCCAGCAGACCTTGGTAGTATAAAAAGCACAGAGCAAACTGCCCATTAAATTGCAAAATTTGAAAAATGATGTTGGCCTTTGACAGCGTTAGGTAGCAATAAACTGGACAACATTAAACAGATAATATTTGTTTTCATATAAATAAACATCTCCGTCTCTATTTCTGTATCGTCTATATAGTCTCTCACCGGATGATTGGAGAAGTTTCCAAGAGCAGTGATAGCCACCAACACGGTGTTCCCAACAGAAACAGAAGCATGTTGGGAAACTGAATCATTATTCAAAAAAGTATGATCATAACTTTACAAAGAAGCCTTCAGGAAACATCTTCTGTATTTCACAAGCAGACAGATGCAGATTCGGTGTTTACGGACCATCCACAGCTAGCTTAACGTTAGCCCCGCACTTTGGCGCACCAGGATGGGGCCTTGCTCTTCTTCTTCCATTTCTCCAGCAAAATGCAGCAAGCTAGCACTGGAGCACTGAACGCTCAGACAAGAAACTGTTATATTTAAGGTAGTGAGTTCCAAATTCAGAGCAGTATTTAGGGCCTGCACACCGCCGTCTGAGATAGCGACTTAGCAGCTAACGACGCAAACAGCACTAACAGCAGCAGTGCTGACAGAGCTAACACTTCCCTGAGGGGTGAACCGGAGGAGGGGGAAGTGTGTAAGTAGTAGAATGTTGTTAAGGAAAGTAACTGTTGTGTAGGTACTGGAATTCAAAGTGTCCCCTTACATTACTACACAAAAGTAATCACAACCTGTAACGCGATAGTACGTAATACTAGGTTACTGCTCTGAAGAGGTATTTCCGTTTGACTGTCAAGTGATCTCTGGGAATTTGCAGTTCAAAAGGTCACATTAAGAAGTCTCAGTAATATCAAATCAGCAAGAGAATATATCTGAGACATAAACCCGAAAGTCCTGAAACTGTACCTCTCACCACGATGACACAGATGTGATATGGTTACTTGTAAACGTGTACACCACTAGCACAAGTACAGGCTTTATATATTACTATACACAGTAATAATATCTACAAAAATCATACAAGATCTTCCCCTGGTAGTGTAATAAAGAGAAACAGAAATGATACATCTCTGATTTGGTGCAAAGAAACAGTGTTCACAAACGGAACCAAAATGAATGAATAAATTATTAGAAAATATGAATAGAATCTAATATTAACACAGATACAATGAAGTCCATTATATTAAAATGAAGCTATGTAATTTAAACAGTTTACACCTGGTTAACTGCATTATTGAAGAGGTAGGATTATGCAAACAAAAAAAAAAAATATATATATATATATATATATATATATATATATATATATATATATATATAAAATCAAGGCTTTCTTAATGTATATGTTGGTTCTGCTGGTAATAATTTTTCTATGGATGCTTCCAAGTTGTAACAACAGTCGCGGTGTTCCATAAAAGCTTTAAAATAAACTTGGTCTCCCTAAATAAACACCTGATTAACAGGATTAATAACCGGAACAATTTACACTTCATGGACTTAATTAGATACACCTGAGTGCCATGTTTTTACACTGCTTGTATGTGTTGTGCGTGGCTGTGTGGTGGCTGAGCTGATGTTCTGTTTAAATGTCTTTAAATAATTTCCAGGCGAAGAAACCAAACTCAATGAAACTTCAGCTTTCATGATTTCTGTACTATTCAGGTATTCAGTCGATAGTTTCCATTTTAAGTGCATACATAAGAGAGTATGTACGCGTGTCCATTCTTTTAAGAGTCAGGAATGTATTTTCACAATGCCACGTTCAGGTTAGCTTCGACTTCAATGAGTTATGACAAGAAAAGCTCACAGTCTTGAATTTGTAAAAGTATCAAAGAACAAAAGAAAGAACAAGTATGCCTCTCTCATTTCTTCTCTCCCAAAAAAGCAGGAACACATGTCAGTCGGTTGTGTGTTCTTCGCGAGGTAAAATATTTTTCCTAGCAAAAGCACCAAAGTGACAACTCCATCACTGAAAGTAGTTTGTCCTCCGCAGTTCAGTGAAAATATTATGAGAAGCTGAAGAAGCAGGCCCGAGGAGGAGGGGGCTGGGATGAGTGACGGACAGCTTTGACACACCGGAGTACTTAGACAATTACTAACAGTTTCTGCCAGTCACCACATCTGACACAACACAAACACGGCGGGGATAATTTTACATTACACTGGCGGGCACGGGTCACTTTAAAGGAACACGGGGGAAGCCCGTTTCAGCTTGCATTTCAAGGCCAATCATCCAAATTGGCCCCACAACACAACCGGCTGCCTGAGACTCGTTCTCCCTCCCTCTGTCTACCATGCAGCTCCCACAACACATGATAACCATGAAAGCAGGAGAGCGGGTCAGATCTTTGAAGTGCGGCTGTCAGTCAACATGTTTCCCAGAGTTGGAACTGTGAGGGTAAAATGGTGTACAGGTGTGGAGCCGACACAGTTGGACCCCACCAGTTCAAATTGAGACAGGGGAGGGGAGGGGGGGGGGGGGGGGGGGGAGGGTGCTGGCTGCTATGGTGAGAACAAGCCTTGTAGAGCAGAGGAGCAATGCCGTGTGACCTCCATGTTGCAGCTTCAAATATTCCTTCCAGCTCATATTTAAAGCAGTAATACGACATCTTGGGGAATATTCACATTTTTTTGGCCAAGAGTTAGATGAGATAATTGATACTGCTCAAACATATTTAGTGTAAATGTAAGCCTAAAGCCAATGACTGGTTAGCATAACACAGCGAAAACAGCACCGCTGTTTAATCAGTTTTTGCCCATAGACTGTATATAAGAAGTGGACGTAATCATCGTGACGCAGTGGCGGGCCGTGCATTGTATACCTGGGCCTTCAGTGCTGTCCTAGAGTTGAACCCCCTCCTAATAACCTCATTATGACGCCACAACTACGGTTATTGTTTGTTTCTAGGGGTGTAACAATACACGTATTCGTATTAAACCGTTCGGTACGAGGCTTACGAACCGAACAATACGTTTGAATAATACTAGTGCATTTGGAAAATGCAGAAGCTTAAATTGTGGGAAATATAATGTTTTCGGTGGACTTCGCTCAACATGGCAACCCACCACGTAAGAGACACTCTGACCCCGGAAACAAAACATTGTACCCTGGTGTGGCGCGTGTGTTCTGGGAGGCGCGCTAAGCTAGCTTAGCAGGAAAACAACAGCAGCAAACACGCTACAAACTCTCCCCGCAGCGTTTAGCTGTTCTCTACTGATTCAAACAATCGCCACACAATCCCTAGTTCTCCAGACCATCATTCTTACTTTGTTAAAGAAAACAAAACCATAAACAGAGAATCAAATGTCCGACCCTAATCATCATTAACAGACAATGCATATAGTCAGAATCAATGTAATTAACACAATGACAAGAACAAACTCACAAGAACCAGTCACATATATTTATATGACAACAAAGCAACAAATCAATCCAGCAAACCTGCAGCGCTAAAACACGTATCCCACCGCACACTAAAGAGCACGAGCCATTCAAATATTATTCACATCAGAATGTAATTCTTGAGAAATCTGTTTCTCCTCCTTCAGCCATTGAGTGTTAAAAAAAAGAATCTACACCAAGCAAAACGCTAAAAATGTCATGTCAATGTCTTAACTTCTTACATATCTTTCAACTTGAACTGTTACTACTAACTTCTGCTAGCTGCTTCAGCATCACAACAGTCACGCTAGCCCTCTGACCAATCACAGCGCACGTTAAAGCTTAGCTGCACGTTAATGCTGGGGGGGGGGGCGAAGGACGAATAACTGTTTTCCGAATCAGAGCAAAGAAGATTGCCATCTACACAAAGCAGTAAATCCTGACGGCGGATGTGGATGAAGTAGGGTGTAGAAGCCACACATGTTAATTCTTATATTGTAAAAAGTTTCTGGATATGCTTAAAGGAAAATCCTGACATTTTTTTTTCAGCTCTCATTAATTCACTACCTCACATCCACCAATGAATACAACATGTCATCAAATAACGCACTTCAAAGAGTGTTTGCTTTCCACTGCTCACGGCCTCTCATTCAGCCTGAGCCTGCATCAAACATCCAATTGACAGACATCGTTGTCATTTCATCATTGGCAATTCACCAGTGTCCACTTTCTGCAGGGAAATGATTTCCTTTTATTCTCAGACAACGGCTTTGATAACAGACAGCCAGTCTTCAAAAAAAGTAGCCTTTGAATTAGTCTATACAACTGAAACAATATAATCTCTGTGGGGCACTGGTACATGGGTGCCAAATGAATACTCACATGATGTAACTATGGTTATGTGAGTGCTGTAAAAACCCTCTGAAGGTGTGTTTGGAGCGGTGCACATTTTGGATGTGCTGCAACTGCATTTAATTCAATGCAAGAACCGAAGTGGACAGAAAACATGAATTTAAATGTTTAAATTTTAGCAAAGAAATGTGCATATGACTCCAGTTCATGAATGTATTGAAACAAGAACAAAAAGAGGGGTCTGGAGGGGTCCTATACAAATACAGCACAGGCACTATGCACATGTTGTTAGCTAGCTATTTACGGCTGTACGATCAGTACCAAGGACGTGCACAAGGCCAAGCTAAAGTTGCTAAAGTTGCCAGAGCAACAGCAAAACAGATAAAACAATGATATAGTACGGTATCTACATTGGCATATAGCTAAGGTGGACCTCATTGAAACACTCCTAGTGCACAAGTTTTATTCTTCAATATTCTATGCATTTTGGTACTCCTAGTTACATACTTTTTGATGCCTAAATGTTTTCTTTTCATGCATAAATTGGTGTTCTTGCCAGAATGCACTATTGAGTTTGAGCCTTTTGGTTAATTCATCAGCCCATCAAAATGTATATGCGTCCCTAGTCAGGACCATAGACTATAAGAAGTGGACGTAGTCATCGTGACGTCACCCATTGGTTTGTGGTCTGCTGTTATGAAGCCTCGAGTTCGGCAATTTTGCCGTCGCCTTCTTGGAATACGGCTGTTGCCATCTTGGCACACCCATAAAGCACACCCTCCTGTATGGTCTATTAGACTCTAAATGGGATGATAGATTGAGACCATGAACTCATGTTTACAATGTTTACTGAGGTAATAAATCAAGAGAGAAGTAGAGTCATTTTCTCATAGACTTCTATACAATCAGACTCCTTTTTGCAACCGGAGGAGTCGCCCCCTGCTGGTCAGTAGAGAGAATGCACGTTTTAAGACGCTTCCGCATCGGCTTCACTCGGCAAAACCGGAGGTTGCCGCCTGGTCAGGACATTGGTTTAATGTGGTGGATAGGTACACATATGTGAATATTGAGGGTCTACAAATGTCTCATGAGCAGCTCTCCCAATGAAGCCAGAGTGAGCTGCTGACATAAGGTCTATAACGAAAGCAGCTGCATCCAGACATGTTGCCTTAACCTTATAGTTGATCACTTTAAAGTGAATAGGGGCCACATCAACTGGACACCATGGGGCAAGGACCAGTCTCTGGGCTGGATCTTTAGAAAGACGTCTCGGGGACATTCGTCCGAGTCGTTGTGATACCGTTTTGGGGTTTTCTTCGTTTTCTGGTGTCTAACAGATTTCACATTTACATTGAACACTGTTCTTTTACATGTGTGTCAGGTGACAGTGGTTCCCAAGACAAAGTGACCCTTTCTTTCCGCGACGCATGTCTTTGACCCCTCGTGTAACTTCAAGGGATCTAAATCTGGAACAGCTCGAATCACCTGTCAAACGTGACAACACCGTCACTTGTGTTCACTCCAGCTTGGCCGCGTATCCGGGCTAATTGTTCCCCAGATGTGAACATCCGCACCCATCTAATCCCGCTCCATTCCGAGGCCCGCGTCGGGTCCAGGTTAATCTGAACTGAGCGTGGATTTCAAGAAAAATCAAAAACATCCTGATCGGCTGACAGTCCCGGTTAGCTGTGTGATTTTGGAGTGACTACGCCATCTCCAATGGACCTGGACCTCCTACTGATGAGTGCTCGATGGAAATTCGCTTGAAAGACAGTCCTTGGAGATGTTAGACACACACACGTGTGTTCATACACACCGACTATCAGAGCGAGAGAGAGTCCAAACTCATAACTGTCAATGATGGACAGGTTGATGCTGAGACTTTTTTGAAGTGACAGAACGGACCAGGTTTTCCGCTGCAGACCCCTTCTGATTGTTTCTGCATTTCCTTGTGTTTTGGCTGAGCTTAGATGTTCGCCGGGAAATCACAATACCGCTGTTGTTGGTATTTTTACACCACGGTGTCTGTCGGGGTTGTTTGACTGGGCAGATTAACAGGTCTAACGGTTGCAATAATTAGGAAGGCCGTGTTTTGTTCCAACGAGTCTGCCAAACAGCTGAAAGAAAAAGGTACGACGCAATTCCCCTCCCCGCGTATACACGCCAACACATGAAAGTCATTTAGCTGCACTTAACTGTCGGGAAAAAAACAATTAGGGCAAAGCATAGCAACATCTGCACGCACGACTTCTGTTACACGTTTTCTGCATCCTGCTCCTCGCCAGCAGCACAACGAGTATTGGCAATCCACAAATGCTAGGTACACTTCATGAATTTTACATGGCGCCTGATCATTACCATAACGACGCTATCAAAGATATTAGGAGCCTTCAACGCTGTTTTCTCTTACACGGGGATCTCGCTCAGATCTCTTGTCAAGGAGGTGGGTATCATCCACCATCATCTTAGCATATAGCATGCATGAGCCCCCCCCCCTCCACTAATGAGTGTGTGTGCATGTCTGAGTGTACAATATGTAAATCCCTGCGTTGAGTGATCGAGATGGGGGGGGGGGGGGTCGACGCTGTCTGTGGAAGCAGCGAGCAAGTGTGTCATGAATCCTCATAAAAGAGGCAGCATTGTCTCCACCACTGTGTTGTCTGATTTATCTTGAAATCTTTGCTTCTTTTCTTTTCTTCTGTTTTGTGTAGGAAAAATGAGCCCCTCATTTCCTGTTTTATTGTTTTGAGACAAAGTAGATTATTCCAGCGGTTTTGAGAACAAGGAACCACGAAGTATAATGTGCCTCACATGAGAACATTTAGATTCATCATGAAAAGTGGGTGGTGTGACAGACGTCCAATACGAGGCAGATTAATTATCATTCTCATCTAATGGTCCTATCTCTCTCCCTCTATTCTCTCTCCCTCTATTCTCCCTCTCTCTCTCCGTCACCCCTCCCTCTCCTCCTCTCCTTCCTGGGCGAAGTGACGTCCTCTAAAGCGGTAAAATGAGGCTGCTTCCTGTGTTGTCCTTCCTCCGTCGCAGCGGCTCACAAACAGACTTGTAATTATTTTTCAGCCGGAGAACAAAGTGCACACAAAACAACCCACGTGACGATTGGACTCGGTTTCGCACAAACTCATGCGAGCGCACACATTCTCACAAGAGGACAGGCATGTTTACACGTGCACAACACACACACACACACACACACACACACACACACACACACACACACACACACACACACACACACACACATGTGTGCAACACACAAAAACAAGTCTTAAGACACCGAACTAGCCCAACTTTTTCCACCCGGTCGTCTTGTTACTCTGTGATTCCTCCCAGAGATGAATAGATTTGCTTTTTTTATAATGCAACAGATGCTGTCTGTTTTCATGGTGACTGTTACAAAAAACATACAATCCCGTGTTCTGCGGTTATTAGGCAGAACAAGACATGCACACACACACAGAGTCATACATATACATACTGCACGTACATGCACAGCACCCGGCCATCTAACAATCACTCAGCACACGGCGGGTTTCTTCCTCCTATTTTGCTGGCAGTAAATTGGACGGTCTCCCATACATATTTTCATATGCTGATGGCCACATTACTGGTGCAGGCATCCCGCTGAAGTGATTTGTGTTGCTCATTTGAAAGTGACAGGACGCAGGCGAGTCACTGAACTCCTACTCAGCTGTGGCTGGAATCAGCCTGTCTTTATTGCTTTACAGCGAGCGCGGTAACCTGGGCACATTGATAATGGGCTGTTGTGCTAACAGGCAGATAACACATCCAATCCATCTCCAACTTCCCTGGAATATGTGTGTGTGTGTGTGTGTGTGTGTGTGTGTGTGTGTGTGTGTGTGTGTGTCTTGTTTGCTTTTAAGTAAGCTTTTTTACAGCTGCTGAGATATGCCCGGCTATTTGTAAGGAGCTGTCCATAAACGAACAATGGATCCATTAGATTGTGCCAAGTTTGTTTTAACTACGGGTAACAGGCATTTCAAAAGCAAGAAGCGCACAGTTGTTACTGACAAATGAGGCAGCGCAGAGAGTCATAAGTGCTATGCACAAAGTTGCTCATTATTTGCTCTGAACTCTTTTTTCTTATCAAACTGTCAGACTCTGTGGTTGTTATAAAATGTGATTACCTTCCTCTCTCTCTCCTTGCCCCCCCCCCCCCCCATCCCCACATTCTCCCTGTCCCGCTCTCCTCCATGATTACCACACCGCCTCCAGCTAGCAAATTTGAATTGGGGGCCGCCTATTATTTCGCCCCCCCCCCCCCACCACACACACACACAATCCCATGTGATAGTAATTATTTACAAATTTGTGAGTGTTCATGTGAAATACCGGATGTTCTATTAGACGTTGCGTGTGTAAGAGTGGATGGGGGGGAAGGTGGCGAGGTCTTGATTCTGACGCTGCTATTAGTGCAATCGGATTAAAACACGGCCACAGGTAGTTGAGAAGTCGGGGCTGGAGGAGCCCTGAGACACTATTAACCCAATCAGATTAATATTACAGATTGTCACGACCGCCTTTGTTTCCCATCCGGCAGAGGGCTTGTGCTCACAGGGACTTGGGTGAATGTGATTAGACACAAAAAAACAATAGGGTGCAAAGAAAGCATGGCTTTTGGCGCTGCTGTATTCAATAACCACGGAGAACGGACCGGATTCTCGCCCATTATATTTCTTAATTTGGCGAATCTTCGTGCAAATTACTCAGGCCGGTCCTCGTTGGGGCGGAAGCGGAGATTACAGAGGGAGGATGTAATTGCAGGAGACGTGGGGGGGGGGGGGGGGGGGGGGGGTCTCGCTGGGGAAGTGGTGAGGCTGATTGCACAGGAAGTAGTATTATTGGCCGTGCATGAGGAGCCGCCGCAATGTGGCACAACCGGTTCTGCAGAAGTCAAACTATGAATCTCCAGTGAAATAAACGGACGCTTATCTTCTGACAAATCTTCGATAAATACTGAAGTGTGTGATTTCGGTCGGTGCACCGCTGGAATTAGTTAAGCACAGCGCCGTAATGCAGCCTGCGCTAACTCTGTGGCCCCCAGAAGGCCTGAAGCGTACAAACACCTGTCAGGATAGGAGGAGAAGAAGAAGACAGGGGAGGGCTGCTGATACTCATTTTCTTTTTGTATTCTGCGATGGACAGTGAATAGTAACCGTCACCCCTGAGGTATTAGGGTTTATATTCTGTCCGTCTATTCGTTAATCTAAATGAATTAAAGCCAACGCCGAGCTCAGTGCACGGTCGGTGGCGTGAGATGGAGCGACTCTGCGGCGGCCGAGTGGAGCGACTCAAACTCACCGGGGTTCAGGTGAGGCGGTGCATCCCCCAGTGGGAACCGAAGCTGGTAAGGTTTAGTAGTGGTGATTAAATCCCTCGGGCTTAACAAATGATGTCACCAGTTCTACCTGTGCCATGTGAGTCAACCTGAGAGGTGAATGATAACCACACCGCCATCCTCGGAACGGATCTGTCCTGAAGGGGAACACAGAGTTTCAGCTAAAAGAGGCTTAACTCCCCCATCAGACAGACGTAACCGTACTTTTTAGATTCGTACCTATAGGAGTAGTAAATCCGATGAGAGTTGGATGAGGTGATCGATGCCACCCTCAGGAGGCCATTAGCTTAGCTTAGCAGTAAGAATGGAAGCAGGGGGCGGTAAACAGCTAGCCTGACTCTCTCTTCAGTTAATAGGCCTCTAAAGCTCATTCATGAACACTTCATATCTTCTTTGTTTAACCAATACACAAGAACAAATATAAGAATGGTTTGGGGGGGGAGACCATTTGTAGCTATTTCTTGGCAACTCTTCATCTGAAGACTCATAACCTCATCATCTCTCTATCTGTCTCTATCTGTCTCTATCTGTCTCTATCTGTCTCTATCTGTCTCTATCTGTCTCTGTCTGTCTCTGTCTCTATCTGTCTCTATCTGTCTCTGTCTGTCTCTGTCTGTCTCTGTCTCTATCTGTCTCTATCTGTCTCTATCTGTCTCTATCTGTCTCTATCTGTCTCTATCTGTCTCTATCTGTCTCTGTCTCTATCTGTCTCTATCTGTCTCTATCTGTCTCTGTCTGTCTCTGTCTGTCTCTGTCTCTATCTGTCTCTATCTGTCTCTGTCTGTCTCTGTCTGTCTCTGTCTCTATCTGTCTCTATCTGTCTCTATCTGTCTCTGTCTGTCTCTGTCTCTATCTGTCTCTATCTGTCTCTATCTGTCTCTATCTGTCTCTATCTGTCTCTATCTGTCTCTATCTGTCTCTATCTGTCTCTATCTGTCTCTATCTGTCTCTATCTGTTTCTTTGTTACCTATGTACGGTATATTATTACAAATGCATGTTAAATTGTGTCTGAAGCAGATTCTTCATTCTCTTGGACGTTTGAGCAGAAATACAGAATCCCTAAATAGGTAATTTATTATAATTCTATTTATAATTCTTTTGTTTACGCAAAACAAAAGTAGTATTTGTAAGCAACACATCCCCCTTGTTTCTAATCCTACCCATCCATCTCTATTCCTCTTGTGTATGTATGCAGCAGCTGACGGGTGGAGGAAGGTTTGCGTGAAGTCGATTCCATATCACACGTACTACACCTTAAGACAACAAGGGAAAAAACCACAATGTTATTGCCTGAAAACATCCAATAATAGCCAATTAGATCATCAAAAACAAACTATTCCCAGCAATACACCCTCGCGCAAACAACCAGAGCTTGAAAAAAGAAATGCAAAAGGAACCCTAGGGCTGTTAAACTTTAAAGCTCCTGCTTCAAAAACTACATAAAATAAATGATCTGACTAAAACCATAACCCTGGGAGACCTCGCTCACTGCCTTATAATTGTCTTCTTTCATGACACCATCCATCCAGAACATCAGGCCTGCGTTCTCAGGCCTGCTGGGTGCTATCGCAAATGAGAGGGGGGGGGGGCTTCAGAGAGACTGACCTCCGCAGGGAACTCTCCAGCCCCCCCTTGCTTTATCCGGCCGCAGGGATACGGGCCTACGTAAACAATTTCAAAGGCGAGGCGAGATTGTTGCAAACAGGCCTGTTACACCGCCGGGGCGCAATGTACATATACTTTACACACACATGAAGAAATGCACACACGCATGTGGCGGCTTCGCTTCTGACTCTTTGCTTCTTCTTCAGTCTGTCTTTGAGGCAATTGCTGGCCTCCAACAGGATCCATAAAAGATGAAACAACCTTTGCACTCGTCTCCCTCTGATGTTGGGAGACGTATACCTGCAGCCGGTGTTATTAGCGGTTGCTGCTCGTATTGATATGCGCCAGGCCCGGCGCAGCGTGCATCTCCCACGCCTCTTCCCTTCGGACAAACTGACTGCACTCTGGGCCTCCGACCGCAGCCTTGTGTGGGATACGCACATCTAATTGGGTCTCAGAATAACAGCAGAGAGGAGGAAGAGTTCATCAAGTTTAGCATCCTGACTGAGCAGGTTCGGTGGAAGAATTCATTGGCACACATTAGATAAGTCTTTTGTTTCTGCAGAGAGGGGGTTGTACGTCACCTGAGTTCATGTTTTAAGCACCGTGTGTGACGGAGAACTCAATCCAAGCCAATTGTCCCGTTCTCGCGCCGTGGGTTTGCGTTATATTCAAATCGCAATTGAATTCATCTTTCACAGCTTCATCTAATAGAGGCCTCCCCAGTCAAATCCAACCCTGTTAATTTGCTCATCAATACAGTGTAAGTGCGCCCGTGGGGACAGACGGGGCAGTAGCTTAACAGAGGCCGATTCGTTTTCATCAACACGTCCCACATTATGTACCTGCGACATTTTATTCGCCGCGCGGATGGAAACAGTTATCAAGCACAGCCGGAGCGAAGGAATAAAACACTCTGAGTTCTTTCCGAGGGCGATTATACAGTACATTTATATTTGTTAGTGTGTTAATGTGTGTGTGTGTGTCATCCCTGCAGCTTTGCAGGCGTCAATAACACTCTATAAATTCCTCCAACACATCCATAATAACTCACGATAGGGTTCTCGGCCCTTTTACTTCAAAGCTGTATTTTTGTGCATATCTGATTGCCAGCAGAAAGTGAGCAATATCCACGAGGCATAGCCGGAGAAATGGAAAATCCTAATGATCGTCTTTATTAGGCAAGTGAATCTGTCACAGCCGGATAATATGATGCTTTACTCACAAGCGTCCTGTAAATAAGGGTAATTAGGTACTCTGTTCTCTTCAAAGCAAACAGCAGCCTCGCTGGGTTTACTGATGTATCTTTCACGGGCGGATAATCATCACCGCGGTGTCTGAAATTGAGGGTGTCCATACAAATGCCTGTAAATACCTTCTGTAGAGCTTGCCATGTTTCAAAGCAGGCAGATGGCTTTGTGTTCTCCTCTGTGTCGGTTACACGCCATTAAAATAACATCTTTGCTGGTACCACTTTCTAACAAGGTGCCATTTAAAACAGGGTGTACGTTGTGTTCATGGCTTTATTAAAAGCCACCATTTGTTATCTAACGATGAGTTGTACGCATGGAACAGAACTACTCTTGGAATGAGGAGGAATAGCAATTGAGTTCATTTTGAGTGTAAAAATCATAATGTCTCAGTACTCAAGAAGAGAAGACAACAGATATGTACGAAAACAAAACTACATGGAAACAACAAATACAGTTTGTTATTCAGAGAACGCTGTAAAATCACCAACATGAACATTAGTACAGAGTTCACCCTCCTTCAGCGTGCTGCTTCCACCAAACCACACTCCAATCAGCTGTGTGGACGCTGTGATAAAGTATTTGATCCTAAATCTGGTTTTGTCTTTTTAAATCGCTCTTTAGTGCACCAGATAGCCCAGTTCCACTTACTCATTTGACCAGTGGTCCTGTGGGAAATGTCTGATTTATGATCAACTCATTTACATAAAGAAACTCCCTTTTTCATTAATAAAGCCATTTGTTACCATTTATAAAGCTTTATGAGGCCTACTAGAAGGTGACAGCAGTTTATTTCTTAAACTGAACCAGCTTCTCTGCATGTTCATCATTTTTAGAGCTTTTATTCAGACGGTGCGTTTCACAGCAGAATTCTCCAGAATCCACAACACAAAGCCTCTTCTCAACTGCTCGGACTGTGGCGTTACACGACTGACAGGGAAAGCATCCATCTGTCCGCATGCAGCCTCAGTCTATTTATAAGGCTGCCATTGACTGACAACTACTCCTTAGGCGTACTATAAAAGACCAGTGCTGGCTGAGAGGCGGCATGTGTAGCTATTGATTACCAGTCAGAGGAGCATAAAACATCTGGGAAACAGTGAGATGAGCAGCAATCAGAAGAGCTAGCTTTCCCTCAGGCAATTTATAGACCCATTTGCCTTTATCGTACGAAATATTCTCCCGTTCTTCACCTTAAGGGGAAGCAATAAGTAACATGTTGTGTTCTGGAAGTCTGGGTGCCGCCCTGAAGGCATTGCACTTTGCCAGTAGAATCCTAGCGGGGTGAAAGGTCAGATGTGTGTGTATGACATCTTGTTATTTCACACGGCTGGAGATGACCCCGGTGGCCTGTCATGGGGATTGTTTAGTTTTCTTGAATGCGTTTCGTCCAATTTATATTCATATCTGTCTCATAATGCCGCATGCAACGCGCTCAGAAGTAGACTGAAGATAAGACTGCAGCGCTGAGTCAAAGGCTGTGATTCACCCGCGGGGTCACGAGGTCCTGCAGGAGAGTGTGGTGTACGTACGGTACATAGATCACCTCATAGATCAAAGAGTTCTGTTATTATGATGACAATAAGTGTTCTGTAAATATACATCTCAATGCATCTTGATTTGCATAAAATCATCATCTGAGCTCAAACAGTCGAAGTTAATTCTGCCGTCCATCTGTTGTCTATTAAGAGGGGAAATATGCATAATTCATAAATTAAGAAATGTGAATTGGTCGCTGAACAAACACTGAGGCAGTCTTGAATAAAGAATTCAGAAGTGCTTATGCTGGTTGGATATTTGACGTTGAAGTTGCTGTTTTTATTTTCCTAATAAGCACAACAAAGATGAGGAGTCGTGGCGCTGTGCTGTGATGTAATTAGAGAGGAGCCCCGACCCGTCTGGTCCAATGAGATCATTTTTCCACAGCATGCCCCGGGCCAAGTCTGATTAATTTGCTACACATTGTGTTGGCTTATTGTACCCGTTGCATCATTGCATCACTCGTTCTCACTGTGTTGCCAATCGTGATGAATCTCTGCAGAAGTGACAGAAGTGGGGGGGGGGGGGGGGGGGTTCTCAACACAGATTTATAAAGTGGCAAAAGCTATTTTTCATCAAACCTGTTTGGTTTTTTTTCGCTTATATTGATCAGTTTAGGGACTGTGTGGAAATTACAGAGGGTGTCAGAAAGTGGGAGGGATTTCACTTTTACTCGTCCCAGAAAAAAAACAAAAAGAAGAAATATTTGTGTGTGTGCCGAGAGAGCTTCATGCTGCCATGTGGAGACAATTATCTTCTGTACTTCAAATCAAGTGGCTGATAGCATCAACAAACTGCATAGGTGTGGATCTGATGGAGTGCTATATTTCCAGAGAACACATTATCTCTATAAGCCAACAGTCCTTGTGAACTCCAGCATGGCCTCTGGCAGTGACCAGCCCACCACAGAAAGACCTTTGACCTGCACTTGAGGTGGACGGCTCCGCGCCCGGCAGCAGCGGCTCCTCGTCCGGCCAGGAAAAGAGCTTTACACCACGCTGCTGGAGGCCCAGGCTGTATTACTGGACCCCCTGGAGGGAAGGAAGGCACAGGAGAACCAGGACCGAGCGGGGAAGACTGCATCAGAAGAATATATCCAATGCTGGGGAGAGTCTTGCTTTTTAATAAAAAGCTAACTATAAGGCTCCTCCCCTCTGCACCTTTAAGAACTGTTCACTCATAAAGTCGCGTTCTGTGAGAGATACAGTTGAATCTGTCAGTGACGCCCTCTTTACAGACAATATTTGTCTACCTTTGAATGCATAACTGCCAGACTATTGACAAAGCTTTCTGAATCATAGCTATTTCTGTCATAGGTCGCTGGAAAGGCTGTCGTTTTTCAGGTCTTGGCCATAGTTTGAGATATTAACACTGATCCAAATTAGGCCGGTGTGCAGTCCTTGAAAGCCTCGGTGACTTTTCATTACTGCACACAGAGAGCTGCTGACCATATTTTATGTAAATCACATTTCCTACAAACCAAAATGTTCCCTGAGGACAAAAATCTGAATTCACTCAGTCAAGTCTGACCTTTTGGCCTTGGAAAGTACTGGTTTGGACCAGAGACTCAAAAGCTTAATCTGTTCATCCACACTTAAATCTCTTTGTGGATTTGCAGCGGAGGACTCGTGCTAAATGACTCATGCTAAGGGGGGGGGGGGGGGGGGGGGGGGAATGAAGCTGGGATTTTGTGTCACGTATTTACTGTTTTCATCTTCATTTCAGACCAACTCAGCCTGTGGTTGACAATCACAGTCAACCTTCTCTTGTTCACGTGATCCTTTCTAGTCTGACGAGACAGAAAGTTAGTTTCTCAGTGATCACATTGTTTTCATCACAGTATGTTTTCTGCACATTTGCATTTTTCCATTTCATGAGCGAGACTCCAAAACTGGAAGTTTGTTTTCATTTCAATGCATTTGACCCTCACAATGGAAACAGACAGATAAGTATTGTCCCTGAAGTGTTGCTTGTTTGCAGCGGTGAACGGCAGAAGATGGTGATTGCTTAAACATGGTTTCCAGCACAAGTTGCAGTGGCGGGCTGTTTGCTTTTTCATTAACATCCACCCTCTGTCTGAAGCTCCCTCTGCTAAAGAATGTCCTCCCTGTCGCCCTGCAGAGGACACACAGCAAGGCAGGTTCATCTTTTTATCTGTATCACTGAGCTGAGATGCATTGTGGGACGGCTTGTAGCACGAGATGAGATGGAGTGAGAAGATAAAACCCTGTCCACAATAAATTACATTTATATACTACTTATTTGTTTTCCCAGTTGGATGGTGATGGTGAGAAACACAATCGCTGCCCCGATTATGAAAACAGGCCACGTCTTCAAATGATGGTGGTCAAAGTGCAGGACTTTGACCCCAGAGCCAGAGGTTCACATCCTCATCGCATGTCGTTAAGTTTAGACAACTGAAGCCCTTTGGCTTGTAGTTTTGGTTAAATGTTAATACAGTAAACACATTGTCTTTTTTATTTGGAGTCACAGTGGACTTCTGTACTGATCAGTCAGCAACCTCCGGTTCTGCCAAGTGAAGCCAATGCAGAAGTGTCTTAAAGCTGCATTCTCTCTAGTGTCCACCAGGGGGCGACTCCTCTGGTCCTATAGAAGTCTATGAGAAAATGACTCTACTTCTCTCTTGATTTATTACCTCAGTAAACATTGTAAACATGAGTTTATGGTCTCAATCTCTAGTTTCAAGTCTTCTTCAATACAGCATGATGTTCATTTAGTAAATTATGGTCCATTTAGAGTCAAACAGACCATAAAGCAGGGGATGCTTTAGGGCGGGGCTTACTGTGATTGACAGGTGGCTGCCGCTACCAGAGACGTATACGGCGTCTCTACGTCACTCCACCACATTCCAAATATGGTCACTTCCATTCATTGGTTGCGAAAAAGCAAAGATGGCGACGGCCAAATCGCCAAAACTCCAGGCTTTCGAAAACGGCAAACTACAAACCTCCTGGGGACGATTATACGTCCACTTCTTCTATTTAGTCTGTGGTGGTGATCCAAGATTCAACCAAGCACCCAAACATACATGGAAACGTGTAATAATGCTTTACTGTATCACAAGATCAGATATTTCAACAATGAAGTTCGTTGTCAGTGAACATTTTAAAGATACGTTCAGTATCAACAATTTGTGACTTGCCACATACGCGAATTTAAAATAATATCTCATTATTCTGATGACATTTGTTTTTACATATGAGGCATTAACTTTCTAAAACGATTTAGAGGAAACACGTTACAACCAAAGTGTGAGCGTGTCATTGGTCACGTCACACACTAGGCTCATGCTTACAGCCCAAGATGGCCTCCCTGTCAGCAGACTCTTTAAACAAGGTGCAAAGTCTCTTTGCTTTGGAAATGCATCAGAGCTAATTGTCTGTCAAACAGATGTTCTGCTGAGCCACATCAAAACCAAAAAAGCTTCAGAACAATCTCAGAGAAGAGCGCTGAAAGGAGAAATGATTTTGGTGACCTTTGCTCCGTCTCAGTCCGGATTAGCATAAACCGCTCTGGGTGACCGGGTGTGATAATAAACCACAACATAAAGATTTGGAAAGTTATTCCGCATACAGTCTCGCCCAAACGTTTGGCTTAACTCATCATGAGAAAGCCTTCCTAGATAAAGTGTAGCTTCACCTCTCAGTGACGAAGTGTTTAACGGCTTACTTAATCAAGCCTTTAAAGTCACGCACTGTGACAAACGGGATTAAAACTTCACTTTGGAACACCTGCTTCTTAACTTTGCAACGTGTACCGAGAGGAGGAACATGAATTTGAGACCTCCTGGCACTCTGAGCTAAACGTCTGATGGTCTGTTGGCATAGTTCGCAAACATTAACTGTTGACATCTGTTGCAATTTCTCAACGTAATCATATTTGCTTCTCCATTTAGATTAATGTTTTTTGTAAATATGAACATAAACTGTCTGCGTAAAGAAGCCAAACGGTATCAACTAAGTCCTCCGTGCAGCAGGAACCAGCGTGTTGTGTGCAGAAATAAAAGTGCTGTGTGGTCGGGGGTTTATTGATCGCATGATTAATATGCAATGATTATTTACTCTGGCTGAATTTGTTGTCTAAATACCGGTTTGAAGTCGTGTAATTAAAAAAGGCTTTGAAGAAGACTCCAGTAAAGGGATCTGACATTTTAAGAAAACATATTTTAGAAAACAGCTCTAAGTGAAGTGTTTGTTATTCAGCACTTCAATGGGGGACATTTCACAATGAATTAGGGTTTTAAACTGCTGCTGAATGTGTATTTGTAACATATCCACCATTTCATAGTTTAAAAACAAAAAGAAAGAAAGAAAACCAAAGATGCTCATTTATCAGAAATGTTATTTATCAGAAATGTTATTTATCAGAAATGTTATTTATCAGGGATGTTATTTATCAGAAATGTTATTTATCAGAAATGTTATTTATCAGGGATGTTATTTATCAGGGATGTTATTTATCAGAAATGTTATTTATCAGAAATGTTATTTATCAGAAATGTTATTTATCAGGGATGTTATTTATCAGAAATGTTATTTATCAGAAATGTTATTTATCAGAAATGTTATTTATCAGAAATGTTATTTATCAGAAATGTTATTTATCAGAAATGTTATTTATCAGCGATGTTATTTATCAGAAATGTTATTTATCAGAAATGTTATTTATCAGAAATGTTATTTATCAGGGATGTTATTTATCAGGGATGTTATTTATCAGGGATGTTATTTCCCTCAAAATGAAGCAGCTTTTATTTTGAAAGAGAAGTCACTTGACAATAGAATCGTGGGCAGTTCAAAGAGTGTTAATGAACAGGAAAAACTGTCAAAAGAGCCAAGACTCAGATATGTTTTCTCATTTCAACCACAACCATGTACATCGAAATGAACTTCATTTGTGTTCATTGTGCTGCAATTTTGTTCTCTGTTGCCTTGTGTGTGAAACCTATCCACGTGTACCTCTTCACAACCTATAAGGGATCTGATTCCATTTAGAAAGTAGAAAGACGCAGATCTTTGCAACGACCGTATTGGCTAACTCCCCGTCTAGACACTAATGGGCTGTCTTCATTTTAACTCAGAAACAAGCGGCTATGAATGCAGGCAATCAGCTTGAAGTTGCCGTACAAGACGCCACACAATCTTCCCAAAAACTAAATTAAACTCACCAAGCTGTCTGCGGCAGAGCGGCGATGATGTGCGATGATGTGCTCAGCAGTATGTGTACTGGAAGCTCCGTTAGCTGTTAGCTGTTAGCTGTTAGCTGTTAGCTGTTAGTCAAACACAACGTCCAAAACACTACAAGTGAGCAAACTGTACTGTGAGCACTGTTTCTCTGGCTGATGGGGGGGGGGGGGGGGTTGGAGATTCACTCAGCGTTGTAATCACTAGGGGCCCCTTAAGAGCAGTGAGTGACGAGTGAATGGCAGTAGAATGAAGCAACCAAAAAAATGTGTTTTGAGAAAGTTTGTGTCGCTGCAACCATGAGAGGTTCTTGAGATTGCTGCCATAACTGGACATCCACAAATATTGCAGAATGCCAGATTACACGTGGACAGACACAGAGGTGCACACTCACTCACTAACACGTGGACAGACACAGAGGTGCACACTCACTCACTAACACGTGGACAGACACAGAGGTGCACACTCACTCACTAACACGTGGACAGACACAGAGGTGCACACTCACTCACTAACACGTGGACAGACACAGAGGTGCACACTCACTCACTAACACGTGGACAGACACAGAGGTGCACACTCACTCACTAACACGTGGACAGACACAGAGGTGCACACTCACTCACTAACACGTGGACAGACACAGAGGTGCACACTCACTCACTAACACGTGGACAGACACAGAGGTGCACACTCACTCACTCACTCACTCACTAACACGTGGACAGACACAGAGGTGCACACTCACTCACTCACTCACTCACTCACTAACACGTGGACAGACACAGAGGTGCACACTCACTCACTAACGCGTGGACTAACACGTGGACAGACACAGAGGTGCACACTCACTCACTAACACGTGGACAGACACAGAGGTGCACACTCACTCACTAACGCGTGGACTAACACGTGGACAGACACAGAGGTGCACACTCACTCACTAACACGTGGACAGACACAGAGGTGCACACTCACTCACTAACACGTGGACAGACACAGAGGTGCACACTCACTCACTAACACGTGGACAGACACAGAGGTGCACACTCACTCACTAACGCGTGGACTAACACGTGGACAGACACAGAGGTGCACACTCACTCACTAACACGTGGACAGACACAGAGGTGCACACTCACTCACTAACGCGTGGACTAACACGTGGACAGACACAGAGGTGCACACTCACTCACTAACACGTGGACAGACACAGAGGTGCACACTCACTCACTCACTCACTCACTCACTCTCTCACACGCGACCGATTGCAAGATCCTCGTGGCGGAGATAACGTTAATAATAAACGTCGCTAAAATACAATACTACACAAGAATATTGAACGGCTTGAAACTGTTTGCTCAGAAGTTAGTTTATTCATTTATTTTAACGTAAGCCTGTAATTTAAATAGTTATTCGTTTGATTCACAGGCCTACGAAATGCCAGAGGGAAGCAGAGGGTCCACTCCCTGTTAAGACACCAGAACATTGCACTACATTATCCGTATGAATATTACTAAAACCCTTTCATTTTGTCAAATTGTGCCTTTTTTTATTTGATTTAATGCCATTTTTAAGTGAATTGTAATACGTTGACAATAGCTCTGTTCTATTTAATCATCCCAATAAGCCGTGACAGTGTAACAGTGAACCAGCATGAACAAAACCAGGAGACTGAAGCAGCTAAATGTGATTCAGCTGTCGTCTGCTTCATTATTCACGTGTGCTTTTCTTACTGCGGCGTCAAAAAGGTGTTTTCCGTAAAATCTGAATTTTTGTTCAGTGAATGTTTATTTAGTAAATTCTGGGATATTATGGCTGAAAAATGTACATAAATAAATCCATTTCATTCTTTATATATACGCCCTTGTTTGATTGTTTTTACTGGGGTTAAACTGAGAATAAAGTTTGACTCTCCGTCTGATTCTGTTCCTGAGAGATACGAGAGGAGAAGAAGGAGACGCTCCGGTCAGGAATACTCTGAGCCCACTGGATGGAGCTGCAACGACAGAGAAGCTCACTCTGACCAGAGCGAAGCACGAGATTAAAACAACTTCACCGTCACCGTGCAGACACAATGTGTACACGCAACACATTAATGCAATGGAGGTTGATAAAAGACAGCAAATTATTAAAGGTTAAACTTAAATCCTTTTTAAATTCATGTGATTTCTATTTTGAAACGTGGTTTTAAAGTCTCTGTATTTACAGATGGAGCTGATACATTTAGTAATGACCCCAAATTGATGGGACATTTTACTGCAATAAGACAGAAAATACAGTGTTTTTATTAGATAACTTACTTGGATTACAGCAACACAAGCCTGAAAATAAACTGCTAATCAGTGTAACATAAACGGCTGAACGGAATGTGAACTTAATGCCCTGCCATGTTTTTTTCTTCTCTCAGTTGAAACATTCTTGACACTTTCCATCCCCGCAGCAAAAGAGAAGAAAAGACAAAGTGTTGACCCAGACTTAAAATGTTAGTTTTAATATAGTTCTGCACTGCTGATGACTCCAGATACATTTATGAGCATTAGCCGACAAAGCAAACCCGAGTCTAGCCCAAACACAGTGGGATGAAAGGCGGCCTTTGATCCTCGGCCGACCGCGGTGACTTCAGCACTTCAGCTCGATTGTTTTCAGCTGAGGTTTCTCTGGGTGGCTGCACTTCAAGCTACAACTGAAACTGCCGGAACAGGATTTACTTGGGATTTAAGGATCACAAAGTTGGCTCGCAAAAAAAAAAAAAAAGAAACTCTCAGCTAAACCAAAGCGACTCCTATTTTCAGAGTTATTGTCGAGTTATTGTGATACAGTGTGACAAAAGCTCTAACTCCGTGTCTTCTCAGGCTCTGTCATCTCACACCGCCGACGGCTTTGCGTCGAGGCCCGTAGGACAGCTCGCATTCCTTCTGATCATAGTTGTGTGTGACATTTCAAAGAGGATTACGAGAATGAACTGTGATAAAAACTATTTCCACGTGACCCCTGAGCACTTGACCTCCGATGGGCTAGCTCAGCGTAGCACCGAGACCCGGACTTCTGGGACTCGGCATGTCGTGCAGTCTGAGAGATTTGGGAGGCGGACGACCTCGGCGACGAGGTCGATCGATGTGATGAGAATAGAGAGAGAAAGAAATCTAATGCGCAGGTCAAAACTAATACTTACCACGTAAAGCACTCACTGTACTTCATCCATGTCAAATCTGTTGTTTTTTATAATGAATGTTTGAGAGAATCTGTTGTTTCTGAAAACAGCAAACTACTCAGAAACAAGGAAAAGCAATAAAACCATAGCCGTCCACTAAAGCATCTCACACACACACACACACACACACACACACACACACACGCTCCACTATTAATACATTATTGTGTGTTTCTCACTTGTGGCCAACACAAATAGCGTTGTGTGCTCCACATGTCTACGAAGCAGCCACGGCTCATTGGCGGTTGATGGATGGCCGTGTGTGCCATGCTAATTATTAGTACACATAAAAGGATGCTGTTATTTCCAGACCCCCGGCCCCCGGCGGGGTCCCAGCCGGAGGGGTCACTGGGTAAATACGGAGCCATCAGTCTGCGACTATATCACTCAATCTTGATGTATGAGCGACGAGGTACAAATTAAACGCGCGGCGACCTTCTAGGGGGTACGGCACTCAACGGGACGCCATTTGTGGCTAATTCCCGCATGGGGTTCAGACAATAGGCCACTATACCACATGGTGTAATCACTTTGTGTACACACATCTGGAATTAAGCTTCCAGAGGAGGCTGATAGACTTTTAAAAAAAAGAAAAGAGGCCAACCCTTTTTGGATTTGCAACATTTCGTATGTGTGGGAAGAACAAGTGAAGGGAGCACGCACGTGTGTTCGCACATTGTTGTTGCCTTCAAACGCAGATGCAGATGTGCGCGCACGCCGACTCTTGACCTCTCTCAAAGTTAATCATCGCCGTGGAAACAAGGAGAACAGATCCTCCTCTCCGAGCGCCGAGCTCAAAGATCACATGTCATACGTACAGAATCCCTCAAATCTCTCGCTCGCCTCCTCTTTTCCCTCTCCGGTTACGGCCATCTTGCTTCTATTTGACGGCGCTTACGGGCCCCCGCCTCCCATACCAATCCTATCTGTGTCACTTTGACAAACACGGGCCTCCAGATTAGGGTTTCCGTCTGGAGGCTCAATTTTCCGTGCCGGTGCGTGGCTCGGGATTGGATGCGATGAGCTCGGCGTGCTCGGTTGGTTAACACGGAGGCCTACGTGAACTCCAGAATGACATTGATAGTGATCCACAGGTCGAGGCAGTTTGCCGTGCATCAGCCCCGGTACAGTACGAGACACGGAGAGGGCACGACTCAGTGTCAGGACACTTGGGACACCAGAGGAGGAGATTAGACACCAGACTGATGTTGTTAGTGTGAAGATGTGTCTGAATTCAAGGACCGTGGTCTTGTTTGTGCTCCGGTCTATACGGAGTAACAGAACGTGTTCCACAGCAGCTTAACAAGTGGTAAAAGTATTCTAAAACTCAAGTACAAATATTTATAACTTTATTGATAGTTTACTTGTACAGGATGTACATTCATATTTTGCGAATCAAAAAGGGGAAAAACAAACGGTACGATGATTCATGTTTAGGCATGCTTGCATATGAAATGAGTCATTTTAATGGATACAACGAATTCTATCGAGTATTGTTCAATTCAACCATCCCTGAAATGTTTGTAAACTCGGAAACGCTACATTTCTTTTTTTTTTTCTTTTTTTTTTGGCAAACACTGCACTACAGCCACACCTCGGATCCAACACGCAACAATAGAAACATACAAAAATAAAACGCAAAGCCATGTAAAAATGTACACTTGTGGTTCAACGATTTCATCTTTCATAAACTTAACAAAATAATAAATAAAACACCCATATGTTTAATTTAAAATGAGACATAGATAAACAATTGTAAATGGAGGTCTGTTAACAGAAGAGTCTGTTGGTGGATCTTCTTCGTCTCTGACAGCAGTGTTGTAAAGGTTATCAATCCAAAACCAACACCAGAGTTCTGTTTCGTCCGGGGCAATTTGTAAAATACAGTTTGAATTATTAGGAAATAAATAATGAAATGTCACACATAACATGCAAAATGAAGCTTATATTGTAAACAACTGCTGGGTTTGGATTCGGGTGCTGATTTGTTGGTTCCGTTGTTCTTCTCTAATGTTGGTCGAGTATCAAATCGAATCATTTAGAACCCAAATTTCAGCAGTGTCCAAAAATGTGCTTGTGTTGTACCTGATGTTTACAAAACTGCTTGATTTCACAGGTGGTTACGTGAGATGTGGCACCTTCCAAAATACACACTGCTGTAGGAAAGAACTGCCGTGTTTGGCGAAGAAATTCAACACTCCAACAGAAGAAAGAAAGAATCATTGGGTCTCTTTATCGTTGAGGATTAACTGCTAGCTGTTTTTACTTTTTTTGTTTTTTGCTATTTACAGTATTGCACTTAAACTGCATTTCAGTTTGACTGATGCTTTCTTCATATTTTCAGAAATACAAAACAAAGAAAAAAAAAAAAAGAACGCATGTATACCCTTTATCCAAGACCATGTCCTTTCTGCTGATCACATGACAATATCAAACCCCCCCCCCCCCCCTTTAATTAGTAAAGTAGTATCTGCTTGTAGTGCCGTCTGTAAACACCCACGTACAAGACCTGAAGTGCAAAGGCCATCTTCACTTCTTTACCCAGGATGCAACACAACAAACAGAAAGAAATAAAGAGAGAGAGAGCGGGAGAGGAGTGTGAGGAGAAATGCAGACCGAGTCTAGCCGACACATGCCCAGCAACACGGCATCAGGAACCAAAAAGAGTCCATCAGAAGAAGCGTGTCACACCTTTCACTTTGTAGGTGTCGGGGGGGTGGGGGGGGGGGGGGTTGTGGGCATGTCGGATGGCAGTGTTAAAAACAGCCGTGGAGTCCCAGAACGCTCCTCCATGAGAGCTCATGCATGTGGCAGCAGCAGGGGACACAGTGGTAGGAGACCGATATGGACCCTTTTTTTTGTTTAGATTTTTTAAATGTTTTCTTCATTTTTCTAGTGAGGGCGGGGCGTAAAAAGGTGAGAGCCGCTCCAATGCCTCGGCGGGGTGGTGTTTTTGGGGTTTGTATCCCCCCCATGCTCACAACCCTCTGCATTGTCAACGTGGCGGCGGGGGCCAGCGTCGGCGAGGCTCTGCCGTTTTTTTGGCCCTGCTGCTGCCCTGCCAGTTTGCTTTGTTCTAACGTCCTCTGGTCTGACGGGCCCCGGCCCGGCCCCTCACACAGACATCCACATGTGTTTGTACGGTCCTTGGGATGTGATCTGTGCCTGGAGTGGACTGAGCCACTGGCCCCGCAGAAGTCCTGCCTGTTGGGGCGAAAAGTAAAAGGTGATTTCACTCGTATTTAATTACCGTTCTCTACAAGTGGTTTGTTTTGGCAGCTGGTTTTGTGACAATTTTCTCGCTCCCTCCTTCTTTCTTTTTTTTTATTTTCCTCCTCCCTTTCTCTCTCACACACACTCCCTCTCCCCCCTCTCTGTATTTGTGTTCCTCACTTTCACTCTCACTCAGTGTTTTTGTTTAGTTTAGTCTTAGCTGTGAGTGTCACGGCCCTTTCACAGGCTCAGTCTGGTGTGAGAGGAGATTATGGGCATCAGGCGGGCGGAAGGGGGGGGGGTGGGGGGAAGCCCGATGGGGGTCAGAGTCCCAGAGCCTCGGCGTGTTTCCTTGCCTTGAGTCGCAGGTCGGCGATGCTTGAGTTCTTGCTGTTGCTCTTGGCAGCCGCAGCCACCGCCGCCGCCGCCGAGGCCGACTCGGCGAGCGATGCGAGGGGTAGTCCGAAGGGAGGGGGCGGGAACATCAGGTAGGGGGCGTGAGCCGCCAGGTGAGGGTGCAGGTGGTGGTGGGTGTGGGCGACCCCGTCCAACTGGAGCTGGGCTTGGACCTGCGGGAAGAAAAAAAACACAAAATTAGTCAGCGTGGGCGCCCCGGACCGTGTGTGTGTGTGTGTGTGTGTGTGTGTGTGTGTGTGTGTGTGTGTGTGTGTGTGTGTGTGTGTGTTGAGGATTTAGGTTTCACAGTCTGACACTATTAAATTCCCCCTCACATTTTACCCCCTGGACGCTGTTGCTTACAGTGTGTTTTCTAAGAAAATAGTTAAGGGCGGCCATGTTTTTTTCTTCACGTCAGCTATTCTAACGTGAATGAATCACACACTGCTCTCAGACACCACATCCAACTTAATCGTCCAGAATCAAAGTCTTTCTAGCACCCAGAGACGATTTGTTTAATTCAGACTGAGGACTCCCTCATACCCTTGGAAATACGCAGTCTTGTTATCCTGATTATGTATTCAATTGCATAAATAAACAATTTTGCACTAAAAAGATATTCACATATTTGGAGTTATAAATATTTATCCAGACATATTCCTGAGTCAAGAGGGGGGAGAGAGAAAAAGAAACCATAAGGAGCATAGGATATCAGTTTTCACATTCTTGGCAATTATTTTTTAAGAAGTAGGTGAAAATTAAGCATCTGACTTCAGAGGGAGCGAGCTGAGCCGGTTGCCATTTCTCATGTGTTTCACACCACAGGAAGAAGTGGGAAAACTCAAGTATTTCACGCGTTCCTCTCCAACCAAAATAGAACGATATAAAGTCAAAGTTTTAACTCCACTAAATTTTATTTTCTTTCTTCACTTTGCTCCCTTTCACATTGGCCTGAAGCGACTGAAGTCGAAGTTGTTAAGACGAAAGAGAAAATGCATTTGAGCCACGACCGGATCGTCGCTCGGGCGACCCAAACAAAAACCCTTCACTGCAACCGACGGAGAGGTCTCCACGCATCTCGCTTACCAACAATACAGGGCAACAAACTGCAACTGTGATGGATCGTTTCCAAGTGCACGCCGCAAATCCGTCTGATTAGACCGTATAAGCGCCGGTGGTGAACCAACGTTCTTGAGACTTGGTTTTCGTGGAGCGTTTTGGGAAGAGGACACACGACGGGACAGATCGATGCTTGAGTGTGTCCTGTTCACACACAGTTTATTAAGGGCTAACTCTGACCCCTATAGACCTTTGCAGTTACAAGTCCTCCACCTCAGCCAACCAAACTACTCGCCATTCACACTGCATTGTAATACCAGTGCAGTGTGTGTTTGCAGTCCCACCGCCCATCTCAACCTCAAACGGCGTTCCTCTCTCTCTCTCTCGGCACAAATATCCATCAGAGCCTCCACCCCCCCCCCTGCTTTTATCATCCCTTTTATGTGCTCGCGCCCGCCGCACCTTCGGCTTAATTAGGGCCGCCGCGTGTTTCCATGAGGGGTCAAGCGAGACAACGCTGCAGCCGGGGACACGCGGGGCAGATAGCAGCAGATCAAATGTGTCTGCCGGGAGGTGAAAGGTGCAGTGAGGTCTGAGCTGCTCCCTCCCCCTCCAACACACAGTCTCTCATCACTCACATCTAATAACTGCACATGGCCTATAGGTTCTTGTGAAGGTACAAATATAGAAGGCCTACTTTGACACGGATTCCACCACAGAAACACAGCTCCAACTGGCTTTGACCTGTTTTATTTTAAATAGATTTCACAGTCTTGCGTTACAAGATGCTGAGTAATCATATTTGTTTCTGCGACTCAGCCTGCATGTTAAGCTTCTCTACATGTATTTCTGCCTGAGTTCCCCCTGATTGGATGTTTGTTTGTTTTTTTCAATTTGCCATGCTTCGTCAGCTCTGATAAATGAAATAAATAGAACTCAGCCTACCTGTTGGAAGGGCATCCGGAGGGCACCCATGTTGACGTAGGGTGCTACTCTGCAGGCGTCGAGGTGACTGCCGCCGCCCAGGATAACACCTGCAGAGTAGGGAAAGATGTCTGTCAGATAGCCAGACAGTTGTTGTTATATGAGATGAGCAATTCAGAGGTTGTTTTTTTGCCACATGCAATTAAACAAAAGTGGCAGAAAATTGCAAAACTGAAATAATGCTGAAAAAAAGTGAAAGTATAAATAGGAACATTATAAAAGTTGATATTTACCTTTGTGCATCTGGTTTTCTTGTTTTCGACATTTTGCTCTTCTGTTCTGAAACCAGACCTGTAATTGAAAAAGCAAATTATCTGTAAGAAAAACATAGAACAATAGTACTAAATCCAGATTTTAATAAAACATTGATTATTGTCATATTAGATGTTATTTTAATAATATTATAGGCCACTTATTTGTAACCAATAAAATAAATCAGGAGTAGGTTACATGTGAGATAATGTTTAGCTGCTCGTACAAAAATATACTACAAATTGTTCTGATGAAAAAATAAAGAAAAGTCTACAGAATATGAATAAATTGTATGGAGATCGAATAAAACACACCACGAGATGAGTACACGTGATATTTAGCTTTGTTGTACACAGAGGACCATTATGGTGTTAAAATACAACCAAATTACTTTATTCTCTGCATTGACCACAATCTCCACAGACCGTGTATGAATATAAAAAGAATACTTTGATAATATTCCGTCAAGATACCGTAAAAAGAACTTCGTTAGCCACCTTCCAATTAGCCGCCTGTCTTTGAAGCTGCAGGCTGCGGCCTATTGTTAATCAGCATCAGCCTAATTTGCGTCGGTGAATAACATTATCTCCCCCCCCCCCCCCTCCGACCCCCCGCTATGATTATCATTTACAGACGCGAGATTAGCGGCCGCTCGCGGGCCACCACATAAGGGCGAAGATTGGTGATGACGATGATGATGACGACTCAAGGTGCCGTGAAGCCATTTTGAGCTGCGTGGATCTGCGTGATATGGTGTCGATGGGTCTGTAATAACTGTCGTTAGTGACTCAAATACTAATCATTGTTTCTCAAACTGACGTTATAAATGATCATTACTACTTTTATAATGATCTGTATTATTAGCACGAAATAATCATATTAATAATGAACGCGATAATAATAATAAAATAATAATGATATTCATACTATTAATATTATTAATAATAACAACAATAAGAAGAATGACCAATAAATGAATAATACAAATAAAATAATAATAATACATATTGTAAATAGTCATGAATGTACAGGCTGCGTTAAATGATGGTAGAAAGGTGTTTATGAACATCAGGTGATTTTGCATAGACGCAGTAATCCCTCAGATAAATCAAGGCTAATATTAGACGGGCCCGGGATCAATTCCAATTACGCGCCAGTATGTTAAGCAAAGTGAACTACACTGGTTCAGACAGTTATTTCTTCATTAAGGGCCACTCAATGATGCGCTTCACAAATACCCTAATCTCATTTCCTTTTTGATTTTTTATTAGAGACAGTGAATAATGACATTTAATTTAGCCGCGCGCCAGAAACCCAAAGATATTAGTCCTAACCGAATTACTGCCTGCTCCTCACCAAGCTCTCATAACTTTCTATTAGATTCATTGACAGCTGCTCGGAGCGCGGGTTCGCAGCCTGCAACAGCCCCTGCGTGCTGCAATCCACTCTCACTCTCACTGGAGACAACATGTCCCCGTGCCTGAGACGGGCCTGACACAAAAAAAGGCATTCTTCTTCAAGAGGTTCTGTCAGTCGCTTTGATGACATAAATCACACACAAAGTCACTCTGTTGAGTCTTTATCGCCCATATTTACACCACAAATGATCTTAACGCGCATGCTATTCACTTTATTAGTGATAATTGCAGCGTTATCCCGGTTATACTGTCCACCGAGCCCCGACGGTGTTCGGCTCAGAATAGTAGTCTGCGGTCTTTTAAAGCTCTATATGATAGCTTTTATTCATCCGATTAGATAGCCGAACAGCAGCATCGGGCCAGAATTGAGTTATTTCTAATGTGTTTTTATGGGGACACTACATCAAGCCAATGGCAGCCAATGGCAGATATTACAAAGAAAATGAGGAGGGATACGAGTTGACATAAGAGCGCGTCCCCTGAAGCGGCCATTCAGGCTCTTCATTCATTTTAATCACTGGTTGGGATTTTTTCTTCTGAGTGTGTGTGTGTGTGTGTGTGTGTGTTTCTCCCCTAAGGCTGCTCAGATCGTAGGAGTGTATAGAGGCTTTTGGCTCTATACAGGCCTGCTGCTGCTGCAGCTTACATCCCCGATGATTTACAGCACGTGTTTGATGTCACTAAAGTCCCCCTCTATAAAAGTATAGAGGGTTATGTTTCCAGTTATTTTAACTACTCGTTAATTCCATCAGAGAAGGCGCGTGCACGTGTGGTTCAAAGATATTCAGTGTAAATGTTCGATCTTCGAACCCACAAATCCTATAAGATATATACACAAGAATCATTGCTCAATGTTATACAACTACGGTGAGATCGTTAAACTTCCATATACAGGATTATTATACGACACCAGGAAAAATGAAAAGTCATAGATAGGACAGCGATGAAATGACACTGAGTCCAGAGATATTATGAAAATAGTTTGGACTTTTTCACACTGCATCATTTATCCCTGCCTGTAGAATAAAGAGCTATTGGCATTTTGTTTTTTGTTTTGCGTGTTGCAGGGCACACACTATGATATCTTTATATGACAACACATAAGAGAATACATGTATTTGTAGGGGGTGGGATTCAGTCTTTTTTTCCGCTTGCAGTAATTTCTACAAACTCGAAAACGTGATGAGCACCAGGTCAAACTCTGCACTGGATTATTTAAATAAAACAGAAAGGACAATGATGACATGTTCTAACAGTTTATTACGTGCTAATTGTTTTTGTAAGCAAATCCTTCTTCACGAGGCACGCTGGTGTTTTGATCGTCTTGTAGCACAAAGCAATAAGTGATTAGATCAGTAACAAAACTACACAATCCACCCACACCTGCTGTCTGAGAGCTGCAGTCTGGCGACACATAACGTCTGACAGAGATCATAATATCGCTTCAAAACACCGAGAATACATTGTCCCACTGACACACTGCGAGTCCCTGCGCGAATATTGCGAGAGAGAAAACCCACATCGTTTCTTGCAGCAGCAGCAGCGCAATGTGTTATTTGCCGTTTGGAATCAGATGAAGTTGGGAGCAAAGACCTGAAGAAGAGAAAGCAGTAGATCCTCACCTGCACCCGGGCCTCGGACAGTCCCAGCCGCTGGCTCAGCTCCTCCCTCATGAACGCGTCCGGGTAGTGCGTCTCGTCGAAGAGCCGCTCCAGCTCGTTGAGCTGCTCCAAGGTGAAGTTAGTGCGACTCCTCCGCTGCTTCAGTTTGCTCTGCGCGTCCTCGTCCTCCGACTTCACGTCCTCCTTTTTCTCCTTGCACTCGTATATCCCTGTTGAACGGCCCACGGGTTAACACAAATAAAATAAAAATGAAAAAAAACGTACTATCTCTCTCCCTTATCAGCATGACTGGCCCCCCATAGCCGGTGCACGGGGCCCTGTCAGGGGCCTAAAGGCCGTGCCGTTTCTGTAGCAAACACACACGTTACACGGGCTATATTCCTCCAAGAGAGAGAGCCTGTGGAGAGCCTCCATAAGTCCGCGTGTGATGTCAGCGCCGTTATGAAAGTAAATGAGTCAATACGCGCCATGTTCGGCCTAATGAGCGAATTAAAGAGAAGGTTTGGGCTTAAATACTCGCCTCCGTCAAACAGACTGAGGTCATTTCAGGCTAGATATAATAATAATTATTATTATTATTAAAATATATAATTTCCTTTATTTTTCATTTAAAACGTTTACACGTCTGTATTTCACATAATGCAACATGCTGCCAGTATATTCTACTTTTATAATGTCTTATGTTCCGTGTTATCAGTGTGTTGTTATTATTAGTAACACATCTGACAGCTGCTGTAATTACTGACTGTTTGCTCACATGGTGTTCGTAATCTGACGTGAAAATGTGGTTTTCCAAAACTGAAAGTCTTTAAATATTATATGTATATATTTATATATATATATAATATGTATATATATATATATATATATATACATATTATATCAAGTTATAAAATCCCAATCCTAAATACAAAGAACCAGCCTTCCTCGATCAGCTTGCATTAATATTTGCATAAATATGAATTGAAGTATACGGTATATATATATATATATATATGTAAGTATATACAGCTAATGCTGCTCCTTTTCTTTCTGTCTGTTAGATAAATATAGAAACGGGTTAAAATGACTCAGTAAACAGCACACTGCAGCTACACGAGGCCTGTCCTGCTGTGTTGACTGTACTTTATTTAACCTGCTCATAAATTATGGGCTATTTTAAAGGAAGATTGTTTTTTTTTACAATTTAGAGGACTTTAACAGTTGAGAGCGTGATTTGTCTTTGGGGTGTGTGTGGGGGGGGGGGGGGGGCACACAAACTAAAGCAGTGTGACAACCATGCAGGGTGTAGGTTTTAAAGGGGACACTAATAAAATACTATTGCAGTTCAACTTTTAAATGATGCCAAATATAATATAGAAGATGTACTTAACAGACACTGTTTAATGTAATGGAGGATTATAGCTCACACATATATTAAATTGCCATTAAAATGTGTCTCAACTCATTATTATGATTTAATAAAGTTCTATAATATAAATGATAATACATGCTACAGTGATTATTTTGTTTTCGTTTGGCCAAAGACTGAACGTCTTAAAGCATCACAGACGACAGCCGAAGGGCCCGCCTCCTGCTGAGTAACAATAAGCCTTTAACATCCCAATAACGCGCTAACTTTGTAAATGTACCGTCAACTAAACGCGCACGGTCGTGTCAACTCTTTTTACGCGTGGATTTGTGGATAAAAACAAATAAAGAAAAAGAAAAGCAGAAACATCGCTCTCGGTACAAAAACAAACACAAAACAGCGGAACTTGAGACATCTCCCCGGCACAATACGGAGCTTTGTTTTCTTACATTTAAAGTACAAACTTACCCTCGGTCGACCTCGAAACACTAAAGTCCTTCAGCTTCTCCTTTTCCAGCTCGACGTGGTCCTTGAACAGATGCGCCGGGCAGTGGCTGCCCTCCGTTATGTCCAGGTTTGTTTCCGGGCTGCCCAGCTCCCTCGCCCTCGTCAAGCCGCTCTCCAAAACTTCCCTGTACGTGATACTCTCCTTGCTGCTCTCCTTGGTCTTCTGATCGAAGGATTTCGACACGAATGCCGTGAGCTCTTCCATGGTCGGGGGCTCTGTCGCTCAGCAGTGGTCCTGGTCAGGGAAATCCACGATGAATTCTCGGTATGTACTCCCTCACCGTCTCTATATAGTAAACCCGGCAGCCTACCGCTCGCGGATACGCTCTTTTTTTCCTTCTTTTTTTGGGGGGGGGGAGGCTGGCAGCAGCGATAGATAGAAGGGGTGGAGAGGAGGTGAGATCACTCCTGCTGTTGTGACTGTGTATTTGAGAGCACACTATTTATACACGGCCACCTCAGCCCAGCCCCCCCCCCCCCCCCCCCCTCTTCCCTCCGATCCTCTGTGTCTTGAGCAATTACAGGCCGGCTCGACTTTGCAGAATTCAACTTTCAGCAGCTTTTTTTCTTCTTCTTCTTCTTCTTTTTCTTCTTCTTCCTCTTCCTCTTCTTCCTCTTCTTCTTCTTCTTCTTCTTCCACAAATCAATGATGGAGCTGATGGAGGCGGTTAATTGAATTACGGGGTCATTAAAATGCCCGCGGTGGCTCTCTCTCTCTCTCTCTCTCTCTCTCTCTCTCTCTCTCCTGCGAGGAGGCTGCATGTGTGGCTGTTATGTCTAATTAATTCGGCGAAAATTTAATTAACGCGATTAGGAGATACACATTTTGTAGGATTGCCCCATGATTTTTAGCGTGTGTGTGTGTGTGTGTGTGTGTGTGTGTGTGTGTGTGTGTGTGTGTGTGTGAGAGTTTGTTGAGTTGACAAACGTGTTTGAAGGCTAATCTGCGCGCGACTCGCTCCATAATCCACCTATAACCTCTGTCGACTCGTACTTCTCTAATGTGGAGTTAGTAGCATTTATACAAAAAAAAACGGATTCAACGGTGTCAATACAGAATTTAAAAGAAGCTTATTGATTGAAAACATATGGACTCTGCCAATCATTAATTATTAAAAACATCACAACATAATTCAATAACGTTCAGCTGGAATCAGTCACATTTAATTAGGCCTCAACACTGTTTTCCCCCAAAAAAATATTTAGTGCGAGCAAACTCTTATTTCTTGACATTTTAAAGTTAATATCTTCTTCTTTAAACGTGAGTATTCACGCGAAGCTGAATGCAAACTGGGAATCACGAGGAAAGGTACAGCGAGCATTAAACAGCAACACACACTTAATCATGGGATTAATGCTGTAATTAATATTTGGCTCGAACAAATCCGGGTCCCTTTTGAGTATTCACTTGTAATCCTTTTGTGGTTTCCGGTTACAAATATGGGCTGCAAATCAATAGATATCAGCAGTAGGGGAAGAGAAAAAAAGAGTTCCCTCTATTTACAGGCTTTTCATGGGAATAAGTGAGCCCATAATGGCTTAACGTTATCTAAGTCGTTCATCAGTCCGCGGCACACAAACACAAAAGGCCGGGAGAGGAGTGTGATCCCCTGGGTGCGCCGCCCTGAGCGGCCCGCCACTGTGAAAGTCTCATATCTCAGCTCTCTAATGACTCGGTTTGATGTCTCTCCATTTATCAGCGAGCCCGCTTCACATCGCTGCGGCTGACGCACAAGTCGAGGTCTCTCCCTCGTGCCACGAACTGCGCCTTTTGTTGTTAATAGACCTAAATCCCCTTTAAGACGCAAATCTGCGCTCCCAGTCGTGTGCCTATATCTCCCCGCACGATCAAGTGGCGTTGGGCGCACGTGTGTGTGTGTGTGTGTGTGTAACTAAATTATCCAGCAACAGGGGCTTCCTAAAGATTCAAATACATATAAAGGAAATATCCAACTTTTACGCGCGCCATGTGCGTTCGAATGTAAAAAAAAAGATATAATTTATCTTTATTTGTTCAGTCAATTTAATGCGTCAATTTAGATCTATCAGCGCTGATATATGAGAACGTGCAGAAACAAAAAAACAAAAACAGATTGTGACATTTTCATCAGACGGTGGAAATAAATTGTTAACCAGCATAGATTTCTTCACCCTATTATTAAGTATTGTGTTTTGAACGGTGCATGCACTTGAGCTCATTTACAATTCTTCAGTGCAACAAAATATTCATCCAGAATAATAAAGGAAAACATATTGCCAGAAGGCCTATAGGCTGTGCATGTTTAATATGAATGACGAACACGGTGCCCAATTAAAACGAGAGAACGTATAGCACAATCTTTTTGATTACATTTTTTAATAACATTTAATTTAATTTTGTTAATATATAACAATCGATTTTTCCAGTTCCATTTATTTATTTTTTTAAACTCTTTCTTGTAATCTCCCAAATTTGAGGCACGTGGTTGTCCAATCAGCAGCAGCCTGGAGGAATATCGGAAGGAATCCAGGAGGGATGCGCTTTACGCACCAACGCTGGTGTCGCTACAGTTTAGTGGCCGACAACTCTTAAAGGGGCCTCAATCATATTTTCACCTGCCGTTCATTCCCCCACGATCCCAACACCCCGCCTTCCTGCTGCACATGCGCTCATAGTTCTTTTTTAATTATTCAGTTGTTTATTTATTGTCAGCATTTTTTGTATAGTATTAGTGTCGCTTACCACAGGACAGAGAAGCGATGCAGTGTGTGTAAATGCAGAATTACATACAATTTAAAGCAATAATAAAAAGTACTAATGTCATTAATATGATTAATATTATTATTATTATTATTATTATTATTAATATTATTATTAGTAGTAGTAGTTCTAATGTTCTAATATGATTCAGTTTCAATTAAATTCAGAGTTTATTTTATGACGTGTTATGATGATGTTAGTATTGTATTTATTTCAATAATAAACTGTGTGGTTTTTCTACAGCAATCAGCTCATTTCTAATTGAAATGTCTACCTGATCATTACCTTTGATCAGCGTGCTCTGTATCTATCACAATGATATCCTACATGTTTACTCTCACTGCAAGGCAACATGTGTACGTCCGTGTTTATATCCACAGTGAGTGAAACATTTAAATAAATTGGACAATTAAAGCCCATAATCACTGAAGCTCAACTGACTCACTCAGACATAATACAATTGTATTTATTTTCTTTCCACTTTATTGAATCTACTGGAAATATTTAGGAGTGCTAAGCAGACTTCTGCATTGCTGCAGCTTTCTTTACGTTGACTTACAAGTAGAATGCAGTCCTTGCAGGGTATAGGTGACAAACGTTGTCTTTTACTGTCCATAAACCTACTCATGCCCCCCATCGTCCAATTTACTGCTAATTAGGGAGCTGAGGAATTCCTTCTCTACCTGCTTGTGAAGGCTTTGGAGCATTATCAAGACATCAGCAGACGTAAATGAGTCTGCGCTGGCTGGAGGAGAGAGAGAGAGAGAGAGAGAGGGGAGGGAAAGGAGGAGGAGAGGAGGAAAGGGAGGGTGAAGAGACGGTGTGGAAGAGAGGGAGAGACAGTGTGTGTGTGTGGAGGGGGGTGACATGCTCTAGCTATGCAAAGCAATGAGCACATTAGGATTGCGTTGCCCCCGTTGATCATACATCAGACTGGGCTTTTGGGTAGCGTGTTGGATGTTGGAATTGAACCGTGTTAGCGCCCTGTAGCCTGTGAAGGAGTGAAATCCCTCTGCTTGTGCTAGTATCCAGATTTGGAGATGAGGTGGAGGGAATACAGGGAGGACAACCGAGTCCCCCCCACCCTTATAAATGCCACAACGCCGTTTCAACCTGTTCCCCTCTGCCGGACTAATCCCTGTTGCGGATGATTCTAAATGCAGCTCTTTGCTCCTGGAAGTTTGCCAAGATTTGACATTTTGCACTGATGAGAAGTGACAGAAGAACATCATTTAATTACTTAAGATTGGGCATTAAAAATAAAAAGTCATGGGATGATTTCTTTTTCATTCATTGTTTAACTAATGAATTATGTGTGTGTGAAAGAAAGGTAACGAAAGATGGTGTTTTTATACGCACCACGCTACAGTCAAATGATAATATATGACAGATGCGATTGTCTAAATGTTACACTCGGCCCCCAGAGAGCAGAGTGAGTTCTGAAAATGTAACTTAAAAAGCGACTGCTGCACCTCCAGCTTCTAATATCATTTCCACGACCGTAAAGCCTCTTTTAGAGCAGCGCATACATCTCCAAATATCATCATCTTGTACTATAGGGACAGGGGGGGGGGAAGAAATGCAATAAAGAGGTTTGCTTGAATCTGATTCAGCAATGCAGAGTTGCTGTACAGATGTGGTCCTTTCTGCAGAAAAAGAAGAGACAATTGGATCCTTCCCCTGGTAGGGAGCGTTCAACCTTTTGTTGTGAGGAAGAGGAAGAGGAAGAGGAAGAGGAGTGTTTTAACCGGCTGTCGTGTTAATGACAGTGATTGTGTGTTTATTAGACTCCTCTGGCTTGTCTGCGGGGTGCAGGGATCTCGTGGTTGCTGGTTGTCTGGGGCCTTCATTTGGGTCCTTGTTCCAGTGCTGTGCAGCGGTCCACGGAGACTACAGCCCGTTTCTGTGTTCAAACGCCTCGTCTGCCGTCTAAATGAGGCTTTCAGGGCAAAAAGAGAAAAAAACAAGAAACGAAAAGAAAAAGAAAAGAAAAAAATGTCTCAACATGAAAATACCACAATGTGCTGAACATTAGCTCTCACTCGACTGGGATGTTTTGGGAATATGTTTGGATTGTTATTTTTCCCTGTGTATTCTCTGTCTACCCACAGGGCACCGGGGCCCTCTTGTTGAGGGGGGGAAAGGCATGAAATTGACATTATACCCTTAAATGCAGCACAGATTTGCAGAGAAAACATGCTAATCCACTGACAATGCTTGAAAATCAAACACAAGCTCCTTCTCTCTCCCTCTCTCTCTCCTTAACAAGCCGTTTGCTCTTCAGGTTGTTAATTACGAGCATCTCTTTAACATCGTTTGCTTTTATTTATACGAGAAAAAAAAGACTTTCCCCAAGTCCCCGATAAGGAATGCTATTGTTCTCGTGGTCAAAATGCTCTGGGGAGAGGCAACATTTTATACAAATCAATAGCATTCAAATAATTCATGACTGATCACATGGTGTTTTAGCTCCTTATTTGCAGTAGAAAACCGTGTTTTGTTTGGCTCCCAGAGGGCAACATGAAAGACCTGGGGAGAGGCGGGGGAGTCGGGAATGGAACTGAAGAGAGCTGCAAGGATAATAGGAGGACATTGATCATCTGGTGCACGAGAAGGCAACCCAAACCTGTGAGTGGAAGCTAACAAGATGCATCATTTATACATTATTTAGACGCGTCTGGGTCTCCTCGCGCGCATTGTGTTGCATCAGGTTTGCATCATTGTCTTTGTAGGGGGGGGGGGGGACTCTGCACGGTGACCCCAAAACCAATGCGAAGAAAAAAGGCTATTTGTGTAATTGTCTAATTTTTATTGTTCATCCGCCAGCAGAGAAGAAGAAGTATCATGCAAAACAGCTGCCAGCGTAGCAGCCAGTTTGATACTGATTCCCTGTTAGATCCTTCAGCGTTGCCCATTTGAGAGGACTTCTGTGCATTGTGGGGGCAAATAAATCCCAATTTGGGCAGTGTTAGTCAGTCACAGCTTGTAATAGAAATTAATTTAGCAAATGTGGAGATGGATCAAGTTCCCTCTTGGCAGGGGGAAACCATCCCACAGACATGTTAACAACGTCTTCAGAGACCAATGAGGCCCATTTACAATAAGTGTCTGTTTTAAGTCGCTTGCTCTCACTCTGTGTGTGTGTGTGTGTGTGTGTGTGTGTGTGTGTGTGTGTGTGTGTGTGTGTGTGTGTGTGTGTGTGTGTGTGTGTGTGTGTGTGTGTGTGAGTGTGTGTCTCACCACAGTGGGCTATAAGGGGTCCCTCTGGTGTCAGCCGGAGAGCAGACCGTCTTTCATGGAGTGATGCTACACTTTCTCAATCACACAATTAAAGCCCGGTCTGGAGAGAGAGAACAAAAAAAAGAGAGGGACAGCGACAGAGAGAACAAGAGCGAGAGAGAAAGAGAGGAATAGCATCTCCTTTTTTTTTAGGGAGAGTGATTTATGTTGTGGCGTTGAGAAAAGAGGAGGCCTTGATAGATGGCTTCATTAGATTTAATTAACAGAAAACGAGGGCCCGATGCAGACGGGGGGGGGGGGGCGGTATAGGGGGGAGAGTGGATTTGAGGGATGAAGAAAAAGGTGAGGAAAAACACAGAGCAGGGGTCTTACCCGTGGAACAACCCAGAGGTAGAGCAGAGGGCGAATGGAGAACAGATGCCAGGGATTAGGGGTGAGGATGGCGACGCATGGAGAAGAGGCTCGTGCGTTCATGTGCTGTGAGATCAGACAAGGGGGGGGGGGTCGCCCTCTGTAGCTGGGACTCAGAGGAAAAGGAAAGTGAGTCCCCGTGCGACCTGTTGTGCGCACGCACACACACATACTTGTGCATCGAAAAAAAAAAACACTCGCGACGCACCAGCACACCCACGCGCCGCGTGGGCAAGACCGATCCGGCGATGTGCCCCGCGGGGCCGCGTGTCTGTTGGCTGAAGGCAGGCTTTCATGGGCCAAATCACTGCCTTCTCTCCTATCAGACACGTCCATCATCTCACCCCTCTGGATGTTGTGCTCGTCTCTCCCTCAGAGGCCGGTGACGATACAGTCCAACTTCAGTCCACTTTCTGCAGGAACCCTCGTTTGACGTCTTTAGATGTGCAATTTGGACGAGTGAGAGATATCGCTCTTTTCTTTTTTTACCTGCACTCCGTGAGAGTGGCAGGGAATATTTTGGACTCCTCACGAGCAAAAAATTCACGCTGCGCCTCAAGCTTTTGACACGTCGATTGCATCTGCTGGACGTGTAGACAAGCGCTGCCACGAGTTAGGAGACACACTTTATACACTTTTCTGTTTTTTGGAGCGCTGGAAGAAGGTGAGCGGCCGATGAGGGGCATCTGCATCTGTCTCTCAGACAGGTGGACAAAGAAAGTCTGGGATAGACAGGAATTTGACAGTTGCATTCTTTTTTAGCAGTCGAAACCTCATATGTTTGTTAATGCAAAGCGCAGAGGCAGTTAAAGGAGACATATCATATTCTAAAGAGCATGTGACACAGGAAGGGGAGCCACATCTGATTGGCTTGTTGAATCACATGTTTTATGTTCTATGTTTGTGGGTTGGTAAGCACTCCAGATACCCAAATGTATGTGTACAGAATACTGAAAAGGTGACTTCATCATATCCCCTTTAAAAGAGAGCAATGAGATCATAATTATGTTTTCTGACCATTCAGTAAGGAGGAAACCACTGACCACGCCGTCGTTAGTAACAGACAGTGTTGTAAAAATGATTGGTGTTATTAGTTATTTAGCTACATTTGAGATCACATGTTTCCTATGTGCGGCTTCATACAGTGGGCAGTGGAGCAGCCCTCTCCAGGCAGTCATTATTAACTGCTGGTTGATAGCTCAGTGAGCTGCTGAAGGCAGAGAGCACCTGTCACTGCTCATCCATCCATCCTCGTCTTCTTCAACCCGACGGTCCGACGGAGGGAAGAAGGCCGCAGCAGCCTCGCCAGCTGAGAGCAATAATTAATCTAATTCCCCCTCAATTAATTTGAAGCACCTAATATATAGGTGCAGGCAGCGCAGATGCGATACTGGAAAAAAAAAGTATTATATATAGAATGTAACAGATTTGCAGTGCTCTTTTTTCTTCTTCTCTTTTAATTACATCACCTCTCTCATCCCTCTCTCCCTCCCTCCTATCCTCATCCATCCATCTCCGCCCGCATTGGACTCGGGCGCTGAACGCACGCGGTCACATGACATGAATGTCTAATCATTAGGTGCTGGTGCGTGTTAAAAAGCCCCTGAGCTGAGAGACGATTCCCCTCTCGATATTAAATAGATAACACGGCAGAGGAGCAAAAAAAGCAACTGGCCGTAAGCCTCCAGCTATGCTCCCCTCCAAAGTTGTTTTCCTGGAAGAATTAGCCGATTGACTAATGGCGTAAACGCTGTTAATTACCGGCACCAGTACCCCAAACAGTCGTCTCTGCCTGTAACTAATAAGAAATCAATTAGCTAATGAATTGGTCATTAAGTGGAAAGCTAATCTTGGCCGAGCTATTTTATTTAATGATTAATTTTTCTTTTTTTTGCCTATGATCCCGGCTAATTGCCGTTGTCATACGGCGCTCTCAGCTTTCAGCGTGCCTAATGAAGCTTCATTAGATCATAACTGGCACTCTTGGAAGATTTCGCAGGCAAACCTGCTTCCCAATTATTTTTAATTGCCAGACATTCTGCACAAACAAGTGCCGCTGCACCTTTGCGGAACAGGAGAGCTCGGGCTGGCGTGCGCCCTCGCCCGCTTCCTTTGCGACTTCATTTTGAAGCGATTAGAGCAAGCGTGGGGCAGGGTCGCCGCCGAGCTGCTGTCGACTGCAGTGGATTTAAAGAGCCCATCAGCTCAGGCTGCTGGGCCTCCGTTGTTGCGCTTCTGTCCTCGCTTTGATCGGGGCCCGAGGAGGAAAGAGTGTCGCTTCTCCGATGCGGCAGTGTCGCCTGACGGACACATTGTGTCTGCTTGCAACACAGACAAAGAGGGACACATTTAACTGGCATTTCTGTGCAATTCTAAAAGCAGACAGACAAGAGACAAACACAATTATATAAACACACACACACACACACACACATTGCCTGCACCATCATACCTGTACACGTGTCAGCTGACAAAAACAAAGCAGAGAGAGCATCCCTCCCGGGCATGAATAATTAAGAAAAGACAAAAGAGCCTTGTTTTGTTTTTTTATTCCTGCTGTATCTCCTTCTTTTGTGTGTGTGTGTGTGTGTGTGTGTGTGTGTGTGTGTGTGTGTGTGTGTGTGTGTGTGTGTGTAGTAAACCCCAGTGTAGTGTACTCTGAGTCCTCCGCTAATAAGATGGAGGATCAGTCTCTCCGCGGTGCTCACACAACACATGTTTCCAATCTGACCCTGCACAAGTACATCTCTGTCTGACGCGAAGAGGCTTGCGGTGAAAACAGAACCGCTCTCAACTCTCGTCAATCCCGCAGGTGCTTGTTTTTCGACAGTTTATCCCAGATTGTGCCCTTCCCTCAAACGCCGGGGTCTTTTTCCTCTACCACTGCTCTACATGACGAACACAAACAACCGCAGCTTCAATGGCACGAGACTGAAACCTTGTTTAGTTTCAGCCGGTAGAGACGAGAAGACACCGAGCCACAAACATCGACTGCTTGTTCTCGAAACAATATTTGTGAAGCTCTTGACTAAGTTCAATTAGACAGGGAGCTGCATAATCTTATTACCGCCTGTGCTTGTGAAGACTTTGTAAAATTTATTTATTTATTTATTTGTCAAGCAAAGGCATATTTGTCCAATCACAATACTGTTGTTTTGCCAAAACATTCATTTTGCCAATCTTTTTAATTCAAAGTGCTTGATTTTGTGGCCAAGGCCTCTGATGTGCAGTGATGCCAAACACCTCACCTCCACATAAGTGTGTGTGTGTGTGTGTGTGTGTGTGTGTGTGTGTGTGTGTGTGTGTGTGTGTGTGTGTGTGTGTGTGTGTGTGTGAGTGTGTGTGTGTGTGTGTGTGTGTGTGTGTGTGAGTTTGTGTGTGTGTGAGTGTGTGTGTGTGTGTGTGTGTGTGTGTGTGTGTGTGTGTGTGTGTGTGTGTGTGTGTGTGTGTGTGTGTGTGTGTGTGTGTGTGTGTGACACACTGAGAGGAGGGCTGGGCCTACTTCACTGGCACGCTGAAGTTTGATGGTGGATGAATGGCACTCCAGATGTCCATCAATATTTAGCAGTAAACATCCCGGGTTGTCCTGGCAGGCGGGGAGACGTGGCAGCTGAGAGCATGAGGTGGTGCAGCGACGAACCGCCGACTTTCAGTTTAGCTGGTTAAGCTGGAAGGCGAAGCACCTCTGGAGCCGGGGGTGTGGCAGCCACAGCTGTGACGCTTTTGCAGTCTCAGATTAGTTGGAAGTGGGATACATTTTGTTTGGTGATTTTCCCTGAAATTTGACCTTTATGTCACGTCCAAACACATGCATTTCCCTGTGTTGCCCCTCTTCCTCTGCGTCTCCTGGTTTCTATACATATATATATATATACATATATATATATATATATATGTATATATATATATAACCCTTACCGGTGTTCCCCATGCAGGCTGGTTTCATCCAGCATTCCTACATATACCTATGGACAATAATGCCCCGTAATTCGTAGATATCCCACGAAATAATTTTGTGTGTGATCCACGTAATCCTGAACGAGGAAGTATGAAGACCGCAAAAACCCACACAGGGCGGGAGGGAGGGTAGGTGGATGGATCCAACAAACACTGGTCTATCAGCCAGCAGAAACGTAACTTGCATACTTCGGTAACAGCACTTCTGTAGTTATTTTAACCCGAACGAAAATCTTTTCTTAAACCTAACTAAGTAGTTTTGTTACCTAAACATTACTGAGTAGTTTCCTGTGAAGACAAACGTTTAACCAGTGGCGGGCCGTGCATTGTATACCTGGGCCTTCACTGCTGTCCTGCAGCTGAAACACAGCTACGTTTATTATGTGTTTCATGTAAAAATGAAGCTCAACACCTGTAAATACACTAACTGCAGAGAATACACTGAGAGTGCGTCTCCTCTCTGCTCTGACTGCAGCGTCTCCTCTTCTGTGAGAGTAACTGTGAGTGCTTTGGGGCGGCGGAGGGGCTCACGGCAGCACCCGCTGCTCGTTACCACAGTAACTGTAGAACGTACGTGTTTTAACGTCATCGAGTCAAAACACCAGACAAGTCTCCAACAACACCAGAACAAGTCTCCAACAACACCAGACAAGTCTCTAACAACACCAGAACAAGTCTCCAACAACACCAGAACAAGTCTCCAACAACACCAGAACAAGTCTCCAACAACACCAGAACAAGTCTCCAACAACACCAGAACAAGTCTCCAACAACACCAGAACAAGTCTCCAACAACACCAGAAAAGTCTCCAACAACACCAGAACAAGTCTCCAACAACACCAGAACAAGTCTCTAGATTTGTCGCTAGTAGCTTTTGACAAAAAAAAGTCTCCCTGAGGGTTTGGAAAGTCGCCAGATTTAGCGAGAAAGTCGGCAAGTTGCCAACACTGGCACCGCTAAATATGTCCCCAGAGCAACATAGGACGTAACAATGGTTCCTATCACATATTAAACCAAACAAAAATCCATCTTCATAAAAACAAGTTGTACAAATAATAATATACAAACAAGCATATTAAAGCTACTGCAGATGTAAAAACAAACACATTTAACTTACCAGAGCTGCTGTTCACTATTTAAAGACAAAGTCCATCCTCCTTTCTTTGTTAATAAAGAGTTTAATCTCACGGTTGTTCAGTACATCCGTGCGCTTTAGTTCCAGTAAGAAGTCCTTCTGGATTCATGGACGCCAGTGAAGACAGTCGAGCCTCCCCAGTTGTATTTCTTGAATACGTTTTAATGTATTTGAGGCTGAAAATGTCCGCTCGACAGAGGCAGCAGATATTGGGATTGTCACCGCCCAACATGTCAGGCTAGCCTACTGACCAATCACGTACTTGTAGGCCAGCTAGCAGGCTCTGGCACGTCAAAGAATACGCCCAACATGTCAAACTAAAGATCTGATTGGTTGAACACTATGACAATCAACAATATCGTCCCCATTCACTTAAACTGCACATGGATTCACTTGTGAGTCTGCAGGCCTCGGGCCTCTCTTCTTACCTAGAGACACAGAGGTGAAATCTGATTGGTTAAAAGCTCTACTTAAAACAAGCTGCACTGGAAGCAGAGCAACTGAGGAAGACAGTAGCTGTGCAATGAGAACATAAGATAATGGGGAAAATATTTTTATAAATTATAATACATGTAGTGTATTTAAGAAAAATTATTAAATCATGAAATAGCTATAACTTTGTGATTCTGTCTAGGCCAGCAGAGAAGGCCTTGAAGGCCCTGATGGCCCACCACTGAGTTTAACTAAAAAGACTGCATACACTTAACGAGCAGTGTGGCTGGCTTTATTATATGAACCGCTGTATGAGGATACGTTGTCCCATGGGACCTTATTTTGGAAAAAATAAGATCCCATGGGAGAGACCGGAAGGGGAGGGACTTTGCCTCTCATTGTTTCAGCGCTAGTGCTAGATACGTGTTCTCGGGCCCTTTCTAGTGATATTTCCAACTTAACTTCTTGCAGCATTTTTTGTAACTTGTCACCGCATCTCCACCTGCCTCCTCCTCCACCATCATCATCATCACCATCATCCCCACCAGCAATACCTCCAGGACATCATTCCCCCGTCTCCACTCTCCAGAAAGAATGTGATGAATTCCATTCTCTTCAAAAACCTCTCCCCCTGTGTTTTGTGACTGTGTTCACTGATCATACCAATGCAACACTTGTTTTTTTTCTGATAAGTTTAAAGAAATCTCTGACCTATTATAAACAGGACAGCAGAAAATGCTTCTGGTGATTCAAAAAAAGTGAAGAGAAATTTGGAGAGAAAATGTAAACAAACTGCTGATTCTGATCCTTCTAGCACATGGATTTCCCCAAAATTTAATTTTCTTTTGAATAACCCAAACAAACACAGATAACTTCCTGTTTGACACTGAGTGAATGTACAAGAACCTGCGTTTGTGTCATTAATATCATAGTTATTTAAAGTTACAATCTATAACAGTCATCGTGTTTCCACTCCAGCAGAGATGACGGAGCATCTAACGTGACACGCGTCAAGTTCTTTGACTTATCTGTCGTTGGTTTACAGAAACAATGTCGTCAACCAGCCAGATCATTTAATGACATTAGTTGCGTTGGCAAACAGGTGCAAGCCGACAAACCCGCTCAACGGTCTAAAGTCTACATCAGATGACGTTTGTTGCTTCCAGATTCACAGAAAAGCACAAGTGTCTCTCTCTCCCTCTCTCCCTTAAACACACACACACACACACACACACACACACACTCAAATCGCATTACAACACACCTAATTGACGTTTATGATGCGGAGGAGAACATATGCTCATTGAGCCAATTGAATCATTAGAAAAGCACACAGTAGGCTGAGGAGCTGCCAGAACTACAGCTGAGGAAAATATGTGAGGGCCTGGATCTCCTGTCCAAGACCGTTACCGAGACGAAACACGTAAACACGTCGACGCCGACACACACTTCACACGCAGTATGACATTCTTTCCATATGCAAATCCAACGTTGGGTTCGCGTGGTCGTGGCCAGGTTCTGTGTCGTGATTAATGTTGCACGGTGTATCGATACTAAAAAGGTACCGCGGTACCCGTACGTTGAAAACGATACGATTTTGCATATTTTTAGTATCGATACCTCATTAAAATAGCGCGCGATCAGAGCGCACTGACTGTTCCGCTCCCTGTCATGCTGCCTGCACGCATTGACTGTAAGGGGGCGGGGCTACCCAGCGCTCACTCACAGCGAGCGATCGCAGGGGAGACATGGCATCAAGTGCAGGAGCTTTTGCCGACCGTCCTCGGCTTGTTGGAAAAAAAGATGCCAGAAGTGAAATCTGGAAGTACTTTGGCTACATTGCAGACAGTGAAGGAAAGCCCACTGACATACAGAGACCCGTCTGCAAAACTTGTTTCAAAGCCACACAGACCAAGAGAGGCAACACGTCAAACATGGCAAAGCACCTTTCAGACAGACACCCCGAAGAGTTCAAAGAGTTCAAAGAACGACAGTTAAGCAAATGTGATTATAAACATGAACCAAGCCCACCCATATACAGCCTAACACGAGTAGCCTTATCCTAGTTTGACGACAAGCCTATATGATCATGAGGTCACAATGCACACAAAAGTGTACTAAATGAAACACAATTGATGCAAAATGGCTCCATGCTGGTGGAGCCTGAGGGTGGATCTTGAGCTAATTCTTTTTAATTTTAGTTAAGTGTTCAAAAAGCTGGGCAGGAACAAGCTGGTAAAAAAGGGAACCATACAGATGTTTTATTTATTACTATTATAGATAAATATACCAGTATCGTATCGTATTTGTGGTATTGTATCATATTTGTGGTATTGTATCATATTTGTGGTATTGTATCGAATTCTGGTATCGTATCGTAAGTATCGGGTATCATGATATTATGGCAGGTATCGTATCGAAGTCATAATTTTGGTATCGTGACAACCCTAGTCGTGATATCTCCCCACATCTCGCCTTTTCTTTTCTTTTTTCCCAGAGAGCCGTTCCAGAGAGCTCTGACATCCACGCACGTCCGCACATTCTGTCTGACATCGGGCCCCGTGGTAAGATGCTCTTTGACCGGCCTTGATCCACACAGGAGGGTGTAAGTGGAGGGGAAGTAAGATAGACAGGAGCGAAGACAGCCTGTCAGAGTTAAAGGCAAACAGACATTAGGCTTTCCAGAGCTGCCGTTGCTCTCTCCGACTCTCCTCCGGCTCCCCGCTTTATAAAATGTACATGACGCATCAGAAAGGGCCACAAGAGCCTCTTTGATTGTAGGAACTGCGCCTGAAAAATACATCAGTCGCCATCTTTTTTTTCTGGCGGAAAGGCTGGGAGACAAGAGTGGAAAATACACACTCGCACGCTCTCGTTCCCAAACAACGCGGCACACACAAAGGGCGAAGAGACGGAGAAATAGTCACAGACACAACGCTGACTCGCACGCAGGCTTCGGTCCGTGATTCTGTGAACCAGCGGGACGTATCTCCTCAGTGTCACCTCCAATCGCTGTGATCTAAATGTATAAGAATTGATGGTGCCTTCCACCAAATGCTGTTATGGGGGACCTGGTTTGTTTATTTAATGAAGCCGGTGTCACGGCGGATCTGCGTCCTTGCCTTTGGAAACGGTGGCAGGTGTTGGTGGCAGATTTCCCCTCAAACCGGGCCACCGAATTAACAAATCACATTAACATAACACTGGCGTCAGATCTGGGGGCCTCTCTCTCTCTCTCTCTGGCACGGCTGGCCCCGTAGTTTGCCTGTTTGGGACGCTCCCCCCTTGTGTCCAGATGTCCCCACAGTGCCAGCTTCCCTCTGCCCAGAAACCATTGAACTGGGCCCAGGCTGGAACTGGAACAAATCACGGAGCAAGGACAGAGCTTTTATTTTCTCACTACTTGAATGAAACTTTGTTTTCTGTGTAAGATCTTAACGGCAACACATCCCATCACTACATCTCTTACCTGTTGAGGTGTACGTGGTGGTCTTCATGGTTATAATGCTCTTGTCATAGGAAGTGAGGATGAAACTGGACTGATGGAATGGACGGTGGTGGAGTTACTGTAAACAGTAGGCTAATGTCATCTGTTGTACAAAGATGTCTATAGTTCTTGATTATCTTAAATAGCAGTGTGTAGATTTAGAGGTATTTATTTGCAGAAATGGAATATAATATTCATAACTATGTTTTAATCGGTGTATAATCACCTGAAACTAAGAATCGTGTCTTCGTTATATTACAATGAGCCGTTTATCTCTACATCGGGAGCGGGTCCACTTCACGAAGTCCACCATGTTCCTACAGTAGCCCACACTGGCTTCAGAGGGTCTGTCACGTTTTTACGTTATCGAAAGGCCACCGTGGTTCTCCGACCCGCTTGGAAAAGGAGGCGTGATTCAGGTATTGAGTTGATACAGTCCACAACGTCATCACGAGAGGCTTCTATATACAACTGCTCCTTTAAGTTAGACTCATTTGCAATGAATTCTGGGTAAATTTTGACCATTTTCTTTTTTCAAACTAAAAAACACGCAGCTGCGTGCTCAGCACTGTTCACTCCATGTTTGCTTTCTAGAAACATTCAACAGTTACACAAACATTTCAGTGAAGCATGTAAAGAATACAGAAACCTTCCGGTAGCATTACATTGTTTGATGTAAAACCTGCTGCAGAGCTGAGATGATGCGGCTTTTTCAATCGCTAACATCCTTTTGTCCATTCTGTCTGTCAGAAGTCTAAACAACACAACGTCCATCTGCTGTGGACCAAACCATTGACACACATCATGTTGTTTTTCTAAAATGCTTACATATTATTTACATGCAATACCAAAATTATGGATTGTACAATTCTTTGCACGCAGCACACCAGGAATGAAGGCCTGATTTTTCAAAACCCTAAATATAGCATAGAGCCTCTACTTCTGGGTTAGGGTTAGGGTTAGTGGCTCAAAAGCTACATTAAAAAAAGCTGATGATTGAATGAAGCAATCAATGAAATATTGACAAGTAACTGATTTACTCTAAGCTGTGAAAAAAGGACTGCCAGGGCTGGAAAAGGCCAAGCGTCTCTTTCCAACGTGCATCGCGAGAGATGACATGAGATGAGATGTGATGAGATGAGATGAGATGAGATGAGATGAGATGTGATGAGATGAGATGAGATGAGATGAGATGTGATGAGATGAGATGACATGAGATGAGATGAGATGAGATGAGATGAGATGTGATGAGATGAGATGAGATGAGATGAGATGAGATGAGATGTGATGAGATGAGATGAGATGAGATGAGATGAGATGAGATGAGATGACATGACATGAGATGAGATGAGATGAGATGAGATGAGATGAGATGTGATGAGATGAGATGAGATGAGATGAGATGAGATGAGATGAGATGTGATGAGATGTGATGAGATGAGATGACATGAGATGAGATGAGATGAGATGAGATGAGATGAGATGAGATGTGATGAGATGAGATGAGATGTGATGAGATGACATGAGATGAGATGAGATGTGATGACATGAGATGAGATGAGATGACATGAGATGACATGAGATGAGATGACATGAGATGAGATGAGATGACATGAGATGACATGAGATGAGATGAGATGAGATGAGATGAGATGACATGACATGAGATGAGATGTGATGAGATGAGATGAGATGAGATGTGATGAGATGACATGACATGAGATGAGATGAGATGAGATGAGATGACATGAGATGAGATGAGATGAGATGACATGAGATGAGATGACATGAGATGAGATGAGATGAGATGAGATGAGATGAGATGTGATGAGATGAGATGAGATGAGATGAGATGTGGACGAGAACATGGGGCCAAATGCAGAGATCATATTAGAGCAGGACTGTATATCGTTTCCTCTTCTGTGCCTTTTTGTTACTGTATTTGTGTATTTTATTTTTACACATTGTGGATGTTCTTTGTTGATCACTAGCAGCTTTTATGTTTATTATATAAAGTCATGACTCATATGTTATGTTAGTTACTCTGTTTAGTATGTTGCCAGAAATGTACACATTCTTAACAGTGTAGAGGGTTTTTACTGTAAAAGGAAACAGAATTATAATTATAATCATATTGTATGCTGGTAGAACTGAAGCTTTTTTTATGCCATCAACTGTTGGTGTATTGAGGGTCATTGGGCTTTGGTCGACTATTCTCTTGGATAAAAAGCCTTTGCTAATTGTGGGACGTGTTGCCGTGTAGGTCAACGCTTGTAAGCAGTTGATAGTTTTCTCACACAAATGAAAACGATTGCTGACAAAAGGTTACTGGTCGGCCTTTATTTTTGTGAAACTTTCTTGTGTTGGACTAAAGGCATGAATACCTTCTTGAACCAGCGACCATACTGTTTTATGTTGCACCATTTATGTCCAGCAATGTTCAGTGCCAACACAATAGAAGTGTGTCCGATCAGAGTGCGGATGTCGAGGTGATGGATGGTTTGTGTCCCGTCAGAGACCTGCAATTAATGTTTATATTAATCGTAACCACCAAGTGTTTTAGTGGCATAAACCTAACCACTCTTTAACCGTCATTTGTTTGCCATAACCACAATCCTTCCTTAACCGTAACCAACGTTACTGAACCAAAAAAAGAGACATATCATTATCACAGACGTGTGTATCAACGTTATGGTGTTTTAACTGTATTCTCCTATGGTCTCCTGGGTGAAGGTCCTATGTTTGACCCACCCCTCCATCCACCCCAACCACCTCCCTACATGGACTTACACTAACTTTGATTTAATTCATTTGTGATATGTCAAAAACAAACGTAATGCAGGAGGAACTACGCTCCCTCGAAAACTTAATTTACAATGCATGTATGGAAACGTAATCTTTAGAAGACCAGGCTGCCTCATCTGGAGTTGTGTTTCTGACCGCCTGATGAAGTTATATCCAGTAGTCACTCACCTTTAAGATTGTTTTTGGTCTCTACCATCTCCTGAGAAAAGCATCCGGCTCTTAGCTGCTAAATGCTTCACTATGTTCACCAGAGAGTGGACATCAGGAGGTTGGCTCAGTCGGTAGAGTGGCGCGTCATTTAATCACGAGGTTGGCAGTTCGATCCCTTGTTCTTCTTGTCTGCAGGTGGAAGTGTTCTTGAGCGAGACACTGAACCCTGGGGCGCTTAACAGTGGCCCATGCTCTTGAATGCTTAGGATGGGGTTAAACGCATGTATGTGCCGATAAAAGTAGCTATAAGAGCTGAGGATGGGCAGGTCTGCAGAATCAGGTGATCATTCTCTACTCATACAAAGTTCAAGCATGAAGAGTAAAGGCAACATTTTGTTCAGCTGCTGGTATTTTATATATTGTTGGTATAATCTATAGCAGTTCATCCTATTTCATGAGCGATCGTATTCTTTGGGTGTAAAAGATCATAATTCATTCGACTTGCCCGAAATAAACAGGAAAGTGCAGCGGAGTGGATTTGGATCCTGCTGCTTAGCTTTACGGGAGAAGCAGAGGCATCTAAAGTGACTGTAAACTGGCTGTCACAGTCACTTATGGCCTCCCTATCCATCGACCTGATGTTGTGGATGCGCTGGCAGCACAAACAGAGACGGCCCAGAGACTGTCTCCCAGTGTTGAAAACAGTTAGCAGCATTTAGCCGCATTAAACGGAATATTAATGGGTTTTCGGAATGAGACTACCGAGCACCATTAAAAGCTCAAAGTGAGTTGATGTGCAGATATAGATTCCATTACCTCCATTTACCTAGCCTTTTATTCACCCGCTGACAGTGGTAAACAAAGAGCAAAGAGCTTGAAAATGAGCGATTCTCTATCCCCCTCACACAAAACATTTATTATTACGGGTAAAAGCGGTTGTGACGTTAGATTTTCCAATCAGCTAATCTCGCAGCAGACTGCCTCTGCCAACAACACTTCAATGACGCTACCTGTCCTGAGGAAAACATTCAGAGTGAAGGCACACGTCCAACCGACTCAGCGTAACGCGGGCCGTCGCCAAAATGACGCCGGACAACCGGAGCTCAAGTCAGCTCCAGTATAAATGACACGAGTTCTGATAGAATGCGGGACGAGGAGGGGTTACTTTATTCATAATTAGAGGTTTGCATCTTCTGCACAACGTGCCTCGGCAGCCGCGCGGATGAGCGGTGACGGCTTATGCTAATGGTTGTGTACAGTGACGGCGGATGAGCTCAGTCAATCACAAACGCCTCTCATCTCATAATCACAAGCCAGAAGCAGGCCAGGGATGCCTGCTAGACGCGCCGTGGCACGACGCTGACAAACATAATGATCAACAGCCGCCCGACGATCGGCGACAGGAGATACGAAAGACCTGACGAGTGTGTCGTCACCGACGCTGCGCACGCGTCTCATTTCAGAAGTAAGCAAACGGGATTTAATGACAAAAGAAAGCTCAAATCAGGTGCAAAATGAAAGTTTGCCGATGCCTTTACACAAAGGAGAACCAAATCTGTCAGAGAAGTCTCTAATTCCCCGCTGTTGGGAGGTATTTTTTGGTGGTGGGGGTGTGGGGGGGGACACAGCAGCAGCAGCAGCCACAGTGGCTCCCTTAGCGCTGTCCATTTCCATAAACGCTGCTGGCTGTCTCACCTGCACCAGAAACACTGCTAGGCTAAATGCCCTGGCATATCATTTCCCTCCTTCTCTCCCTCCCCCGTTCCGAATCCAAATGTTCACTACCAACGCAGCCCTGCCTCGGAGAAAGAGAAGGAGGAAAGCGGCTACGAGTACAGAGCTGAGATCATTGACAGCTTGACGTGACGGAGGTCAATTGAAATAACAGGTTTTTGTGTGTGTTTATATTCAGAAATGGGCCACTTGTGTCGGGGCTGTTCTTGGCTTTCGGCGGGAAGGAGGGGAAGCTGGGGAGCAATGTGGCTGCAGGGCCGACACACACACACACACACACACACACACACACACACACACACACTCGCTCACTTTAATGAGCAGGTTATGCTAAGGCACAGGCTGCTAAAATCTGTAATTATAATCAACCTCTCTCTCCACCTCTCCCCCTCATCTCCATCTCCCTTCCTTCTCTCTTTTTCTTCTTTTTTTTCCCGCCTACATCAGTGAGCAGGCATCAGGGAATCCTTCACTAAGCACCGGAGGTAATGAGTTTATTGATTAACATGCAGAGATGAAGCGGCTCGCTCAAATTACTGTTGTTTTACATTATTAGATGGACTCGGGGCACTCCGGAGCGCTGCGAGGCCGTTACCTCATGGCAGTCCCAAAACTCACATATGAGTCAAATCTATTACTCAACATTGAGCAGAAAGATGCTTTGCCAGACTGCGTGCAGTGTTCGGACCGCTGAGCGACCACAGCTGCTTTGTTCACGGCCAGCTAGTTTCCAATAAATGAGCAGTACTGTGGTGATCTTTGATGAACGCCGCTCTCCATTTTGAATGCGTTTGTTTTTATTTGTATGCAAGGTAGGGTGTGCGCTCTGTCAAGACGACTGGCAGCTCTGCATCTGGCAACCCATCTGGATGAGGAAGATCACATGTGACCCACATAACTGGTGTGTGACCCCACTCTCTCGCTCTCAGTCCTACAGTAACAGCACCAGAAGCTGTAAGAAGTGGCAGACGATTGTTGGGATTGATTTGGATCGATAGAATCGATCAGACTAATCAAATTATACGCAATTTAAAGCGAGTTTCAACAGTTTGATTGGGACAGAAATGAACTTTTCGGCTTCATCTAAAACAAGGAAGATGAAAGATCTCCTTTTACCACGAGGACGTGGAAGAGTGTCAAATATCTGACTGACATTGATAAAAGACATGTGTATAGACACGTAGGTTATTAAAACCTCTCTCATTCCTTCATATTCATAATGCATTTTCAAATATTTTTGTTCTGCATATTATATAAAGGTTAGTTTAAAACTTTGAGACATTCTTATTAAAATAGTAGAGCGAGCAGGCAGAGGAGACACCACCAGCAACTGATTCTATCCAAAACATATGTTTTTATAACCGGGTCAGAAGTTTAACAGCTTGTGTGTTTTAAAGTGTTTTAGATAATGTGGTTAAAAAAATGTTTTTATATTTTTCCTGCTAATTATCCTGAAATCAGGAGACCGGAGTTCATGTCCCAAAGTGCTGTTGAGTTATTTTAAAGTTACGTTAGTGATGTTTACAACTTGTTTTACGTTGTTTACATTTTACTTAGTTTATGTACAAATATTAAGTCCAACCGTGATGTTTTTTAAACCCAACGAAGTGCTTCTGACAAAGCGTTGAGATGGAATGGACGCAGGGCGACTGTGACTAAGTGGATATCAGGGCCGTCCTTCAATCAGAGGGTTGTATGTCGCATGTCGATGTGTCCTTGAGCAAGACACTTAACACCAAAGATTGCTCCCGTAGCTGAGTACGGTGTATGAATGTGATAGAATCTGAACTGTAAGTCGCTTTGGATAAAAGCGTCTGATGACTGTAATGGAATGGAATGAGAACTGTGTTGCATTGAGCCAATGACAGGCAGCCTTATTGTGAACAGAAGGTCGCCGGTTGGAGCCCCGGGCCAGGAAAGTAAAAGACGCCCGTCCCTCTTTATGAGCTGCCCCAAACTGCTCCAGTGGAACTACACACTTTATGCTCCATATTAGTCTTCTGGGCAGCTTCCAGGTGTGAATGTGGATATTGACCCAGATCAATAAAGGTAACAAGAAGTTGTGTTAATTGAGCTTAACTGTTCCAGCTCAGCGACACTGGATTTGATGACCATTGTTCGAGCAGTAATTTAACTTCATAGTGGAAGGCATACACGGAGAAAAGTCCCACCGCTCTATGACCCCCCCCCCCCCCCCCCCCTCAACAACACAAACACATAAACACAAATCCGTTTAAACAGCCTGTCATGTACTCTCAGCGCATCACACGCTCATCCTCCAGGAAGGTTACCCACGCTCACCACTCAGCCAGAGGGGAGTCCTTCAACTCGGGCTTTCCCCCCCTTTGCCACCTGGATGCTTCCTCTGAAGGTTCCTGGCGCGCAGCATGTCAGGGCCGCTATGAAGATACCAGCGAAAATGGCAGAGCAAAGGAGTGCGGCGTCAAATCTCACACCGTCGGTGCCTCTCTCGCGCCACTTTGATGTGATGGCTGCTCTTTGCTTTGTGATGCGGAGGAGCTGTCAGATTAGCGGGCCTGTCACTGCTCTGCCTGCTCGTCTGTTGGGCATGACAGAGCCTGTGATGGAGCTCAGACTAAACAAAAGGGTTTATCACCTAGCCTGCGCCCGACCGCACCGCTCTTTCATATGTACGAGGGGAAGGGAGGAGAAGGCTTCCATCCTTCCATAGCAGAGGAGAAGAGGAGGAGGAGAGCACGTCACCCTTCAGCCGCCATCAGGAAAAGATGTGAGCGGGAGGGGAAAACTGTGTATCTAGTGGATCGACATCCACTCAAACATGTAGATACAGATACAGGCGTGTTTACAGTGCACTCATATTCACAAGAAGAGAGACAGAGCATGTGAATGTGTTCCATACAGGAAGTCCCCGCTGCATGGACTTCCTTTGAAACACATCTGTTGGTTGAAATGAGGCGTAGAAAAAGTGATCATTTCTCCGGACACCTGGCGCCCACAGTCTACAGGTGCAGTGTGTGTGTGTGTGTGTGTGTGTGTGTGTGTGTGTGTGTGTGTGGATGTGTGTGTGTGTGGATGTTTCAATGAGGTGAAACAACACTCTAATGAGGAGAGAGTGATCACCGCTGACTCACGCGGTAATACGAACTTCCCTGCTTCCAAGTAATTTTTACTTCCTGTTCGACTTGTGCTGTAATTAAAGAGGCCGGGGGGGTTCTCCACTGCGGTCGCTGCAGTTACCGTGCGCCAATGTGGACAAGTTCAGCATGAAGAATGCACAGTGCACATTTCACACATCGCCATCTGTAAATCTGAACAAATGATCGGAGAGATTGCCTCCAGCAACGGATAAATACGTCCCATCCGGTACTTGGGAAGCACAGCGGACTCCGCTTCTATTTTCTATTAATAACTGCTGGCAATGCAGAGTTATACATCTTCACCCTTCAACGGGATGGTTAGATGGCCAAATGTTCTGACACAAGAAAGTCAGAGAAACGCGTCATACGTTTCTAGATGTGGTTACCGTAGTGTGTAAACTGTTCCAGTACTTGACTATGATTTAACGTTAACCTTCGACCTGAGACCAGCGTGCGGGGCCGTCCCCTCGTGCAACACCTCGTGGTCCGCCTGAGAGGCAGCTGAAAGGGTTTGATGAAGATCATTAAGAGCCACACACCGGTGAGGTCTTCATCAGCTGACAAATTATGAGAGGGTTTAGCGGTGCGAGAGCGCCGCTTTCTTCTCCTGTCCTCCGCTGGACGAGACATCTGTTATTTGAATAATGGTTTTCAAACGAGAGGGAAGAAGTTGTTACACCCAACGCTGTCTCAGCGGCTGATGACAGAGAGCGAAAGAGAGGGACAGACAGAGCGAGTAACAGAGAGAGAGAGAGAGAGCATATTCAGTAGGTTAATAGTAAAAAAGAGTCTGAATTCCAATGACAGAGGAGGAGATAATGAGGTGTTTTGATGTGACACGAAAGACAGAGGGATCTAACAAAGGTAGTCAGCTTGCGCTGTGCGGCTGCACCACAGGTCAGCTTGCTCACACACACACACGCACATTCTCACACATAAATGCACAAACACACCTTCTATAAACTAATTGCACACACTGAAACCCGCACATACAGGACTCGGGGCCCTGTCTGTCTCATCTTTCTGTCTCTATTTTCTAGCATGACCCAACTGATCTGTAAAAAACCACACATTCCCACCAGTCTCTATGACAAACGTTGTATCTCAGCAGACTGCTGAGTGTGTGTATGCTTAGGGTATGCATTAAACAGTATACGCATGGGTGTTTGTGTGTGTGTACGTCTGCGCAGCTACATCTGCAGAATTTCCATTTTGAAGGCGTCCATCTTGGCAGAGATAATAAGGAGCGGTGCGCGGGTGTCTCCCCAGAGGAGTGAGTGACAGTCTGAGGCAGCGTGGCGATACGCTTATTCACACTGATGGAGAGATCAGAGTGAAACATGGCAGACGTTGTCATTGCAGCCTTACAACAGAGAAAGGAAGGCTTCCTAACACTGATGTTACCAGTCCTGTCTGGCAGACAGCGGTGCTCTGAAGACAAACAATGGCCCAGGACAGCTTGATGGTGGCAAGAGGAGAGGAGGAGGGCAGATGGGCTGGAGAAAGGAGAGTATGTAGGAGAATGTTCGGCTGCTCCATCTTAAGCTCCTCCTTTTTTTAAACTATTATTTTACAGCTCTTTCTTTTCGTATTTTATGGCTGCTACAGCAAAGCCGATATGTGTGCATGAGCGTTATTATTCCACGAGAGTACGTCATTCGCTACCCATCACGTGATCTCTATAAACAGATTCTGCCTTCATATACAGAATATAGGAAACAGGACAAGATTTTGGTATCGGAAGCGTTCTGACTACCATTTGTAGTCCGAGTAGTATTGACCAATCACGTTAGAGAAGTCTTTGTTTGAATACAAGTAAACCAACAATATCAGAAACCATCGGTTATTGTCTCACAATGATTTCGCTTTTTACTGGTTTAAAATTAACTTGCAAACAGGCGACTTTTGAAACAATCCGGTTGTACCCGTTGTCTCAACTCCAACTCCAGTATCTCAAGTCAGTAACTGGACTATAAACAGCGCACTACACCGGATCCCCCAAAACATTGGACCTTGCCCCAAGAGGCTTGTCGTTGTCAGCCGTTCTGAGATTGGCCATCATGCGAGTCCCTCTGGCTAGCTAGCCGCTGTTCCCCGTGCTCATACAGCAATCACCGCTGATGAAGCCGCCCTGACCCACGGTGGAGGGACCGCGTTGTATCGAAAGTGCAACGCCCAATCCCCTTCAGGTTAACATTGTTAGCTCAGTCAATAGCATTGCCGCTGTTAGCAGTAATGTTTTTGTTATTATTATAAGTATCGTTTGACTGGAGGAGTTTCGATACAGTTTGAACTGTGTTATTTTGGTCGATACCTTGAAGTATAGAGTACCAATACCTTTGAAGTATCCTTTAAAGTATAGGTACTCTGTACCCAGACTTAATGCCCATGTATTGATATCTTCTTTTACTCTGCATTGACTTGATGCTGGAGTTCTACAGTTAACAGGGATATAGTGGATAAAAGGTTGGACGTCTCCTACAGTACATGACCTTTAAATACTGGTTTAACATACTTTTGTAGGCTGCAGAGAATATTTTACGTTATGTTACACTATGCCCATTTTCCCCACAAATAGTATTAATATTGCGACAGTCGGGGGAGGCAGCAATAGAAAACTATACATAATGAGAGCCGGCAACAATGACTCACTTAGCCTCGTGAAGTTTTCTTTTTGGACTTTTCTTTGCTATTCGGGCTGTAGTTTCATGTATTTTTAAAGTCTTGTTTAGACACATGGTGATAGGAAATGGTGAAAATAGACGGTAGGAAAAACCATAACTTCATTTGCCTAAGGCCTCCCAAACACCAAATCCTCCCCGGGGGGGGTTCATCATTAAACAAGCAGGCTGACCAACAGGCCTCTCTCCTCTCCTCTCTCCTCTCTCCCTTCTGTTTCTCCCTCCATCTCGGCTTTAGCCATGTGATTAGCGCTGACATGTTTCACCAAGGATACTGTGCCGGGTCCATGACTGGCTTTAGATAGGATCTAATAGGGGTCTAATGGGGTCAGGCTCCCAATCGACAGTCTATTCATGAGAATCAATAACTACACCATGCATAAGGATTGTAAGGTGGGTAAGGTGGATATCTTAAAAAAGAGAAAAGGAAAAGGAAGAAGGAAGGCAGAGAGGGGCAGGAAGGAAGGAGTGCAGGGACGGCAGGAGATTTAGGCTTTAGGGGATGCAGGGCCTTGGCATGGTAACAAAGGCACCAGCGTCCTCTCATCTGTCACGTTAGCTGTGTGAGCAGTGTGAGCATTACGCTCTCGTGATGAGGAGCTGTTTGATCTTTGAGATTTAATGTCTTTTTTTTTTTTTTGGTAGGCCACTTGAGATGTTTCGTCTGCGTAACATTATGACAAATCATAATCGTCTCTGTGAGTAAATAATGTGACACGTCTCTGTGCGAGGAGTGTGCGTTTGTGTGAGCATGAGAGCATGAGAGCATGAGAGCATGAGAGCATGAGAGCATGAGAGCATGAGAGCATGAGAGCATGAGAGCATGAGAGCATGAGAGCATGAGAGCATGAGAGCATGAGAGCATGAGAGCATGAGAGCACGCCTTAATTCCAGGCTGCTGTGGGACAGTGAAATAAATCAGGCCCAGCTGATGTGTGTTTACCTTCCCCTGAGCCCCAGGAGACTTTGGGTAATTGAGCATGAGCAGATCAGCAATAGAAAACCCATTTAACACGGAGACAGACACACGCCTCCAACATGCTCCGCTGACCCAGCTAGCAATGAGACGCGCACACCCCTGTTGCTCCCTGACGACGAGGTGCCTTGCCCTCGGAGGTAACGGTGCGTTAAAGTGTTTACAGTCATGTTATTCTATTGAACGTAAAGCTACAGCACGTAACCTGTTAGCTTAGCTTAGCAGCACTGGAATCAGAGGGGAAATAGCTGGCCAGCACCTCTAAAGCTCGCTAATGAACACCTTGCATCTCGTTTATTTAATCCAAGCGTAGAAACAGCACATTGTGGTTTTATGAGGGGTTAAGTTTGGAACTGTTTCTTGGGCAGGCACACCGATTCATTGCTGGTTGCCTTGTAGCCACATGCTAATGACAAGACTCCAGGACGTCACTGGTCACCAAGCCAAGAAATGGTCCGCTGCACAACTCATAAGATTGGTAGAAATAAGAGCATAATATATATAAGTATGTGTTCTTTAGTGTATAATCACCTGAAAATAAGAATCGTGTTTTTATTAGCTTAGAATTAGCCGTTCATATCTACATACGAGAACGGACAAACCACTGGCTCTAGATAGGGACATTAGCATTTTTACATTTTCGTGTCGGCCACCGTTGGTTGCAATCTGCATCCTTGTCACTAAATGCAGCCAAATTCTACACACTGCAACTTTAAAACCACAACTTTTAGTTTTTACAGTTTTTCTACAGAGTAAACAAACAAGATATAACGTGTAAATGAATGAGCTCGAGAGGTGCTGGTAGGTGTATTCTTTTTTTAGAGTTTCCCCTTCTTTCAGTCTTCATGCTAAGGCTGTAGCACCAACAGTAATGGACAGATATGAGAGGGGTATCAATTATCATCTAAATCTCAACAGGAATTTCAATAAGCATAATTCCCAACCATAATTCTTACCACATTCTGTAGCCTTGTTACACTGTTGTGTTTGAAAAAGCCACGTATAACAAACACATTGCAAAGCAGAGTAATGCAGAATCTCAGTCTCAGTATGCACTCGTTAATCTGAATAAATGCATGGGTTTATGTGTGTCTGAGATCTCTGCGTCTGTGCTTGTGTGTGTTTCTGTCAGTGTGTGCATGTTGATGGCATCCCTGTAGTCACAGCTCCCCTGCTCTTGTAATGTACCCATGTAATGGTGTAATGAAAATTCATGATGAGAGCATGTTAACTGCAGTAGCCAGTCTCCCGAGTTCCAGCACATGAATAAAACGAACAAGGGGAGGAAGAAAAAAAAAAACAGGGAAACTCATTTTGATGCCTAATTATTTTTGGACTTGACAGCCTGGCAGCGGCCTGGCCTGTGTGTGTGTGTGTGTGTGTGTGTGTGTAGGTCGGCAGTGTTGCTGAGTAGATGCACAGCGGTAAGCAGGGCCCTTCATTATGGGCCATAATGAGTACATCCACCCCAGATACAACAGCTCGGGAACCTTTGTTGCATTGTTTTGTTCCAACACCTTGAGCAACAAATCAACACATTTTACACGGCTCAAGTACCTGCAGGTTGTTTTTTCTCTAAATATGTAACAGGGTTAGATCTTTCCATGGTGTATGCCTTTCCTTTCATTATGTTTGCTTACACATTTTACAGGAATCATTATCAACAGTATGACATTATATCATTACTGTAAGGATTGTGTTATTATACACATGTATGGATTCCAGCTGGCGGTCGAAGATGCATCGTTTTGATTCTTCATGTAACCGAATAAATAGAAACTAATTCCAATTTGCAGCACTAATTGGATGCTATTTAACGACCTCTAAACATTTCATGGTATCAGGGTTGGTGTTTTTGTGGCTGCCGCAGGTTTTCTTCCTCCAGCATCGTCACGTAAATGGAAGACTGTTGACTTAGAGGTTACGCTGCACTCAACCGTATCGGGTTGTTACTTTGTGGTTACTGACACGGATCTGTGTAATCCTTCCACGGTCGGCGTTAGTTTAGTGAAGTCAGATGTTGTCCTCAACTTGATTCGCTCACAACAAAAAGCAGATCCTCCTGCAGACTGTGGTTTCTTTGATTTCACAAACAACATCTCAGGGAGAGAAGCAAAAAAAAAGGCAAACTGCTGAATATGATCGCTCTGTGAGGATTGGGAGACCGTGACCGAGAACGTTCTTTTTAATTTAATAAATCTCTCTTCTTCTTTTGTTCCTCTCGATACTCTTGGAAAAGCAAATGTCCTTCATATGTCTTATAATCAGCTGACCAAAGGTTTCCTACCTTAGATAATCAGAAGCACCTGTGTGGCCCAAATGACTGTGTGTGTGTGTGTGTGTGTGTGTGTGTGTGTGTGTGTGTGTGTGTGTGTGTGTGTGTGTGTGTGTGTGTGTGTGTGTGTGTGTGTGTGTGTGTGTGTGTGTGTGTGTGTGTAATCAACCCCAAGGGACTGACTGAATCCTTCCTGCCCGTGATGGAGACGCGCTCCACTGCAACGGATGCAGCACAGGATTCCCGAAATCACGATCTCCCAGGATTAGACGCGGGGTGGAAGAGGAGCGGGGCGTCCGGATGGCCTTTATTGGTTTATGATTGCCCTTATCCTAACCACATTAACCTCCTGATTGCTTCAGCAGACATTATTAGACGCTTCCATTGGAACAAAAAGAAGGAAAAAAGAGGAGAAAATAGAGGCTAAACTGCAATCATGCCCAGCGGCCCATGCAAGGAATTTAAGGCCAAGGACACAAAGAGACAGAAGGAGCAAGAGGAATGGAAAGGAGGCGAGAAAGAGGAGAGGAGGTGGGGGGGGGGGGGGGGGGGGGGGGGGGGGTTCGATCGTCGATTAAAGTGCAATTGTGCAATTTCATTCCTGTTCCAGCACAATGAGGAATGAGATTAAGCTCAATTTGGACCTGTTCAAGAGATCTCCTCACCTCTGTCTGAGGTGAACTGTGCAATACACACACACACACACACACACACACACACACGAGCAAGCCCACATGCATACACACACCTACACACCCCTGGAGCCCCTCACCATGTCAGCACCCCTCCAGGGAAATCAGGCGTCTGGAGACAGGTCAGCCCTGGCCCATGTATATATTCATGGGCTTAATCTGGCATCATTTCTCTCTGCTGCCGGAAAAAGAAATGTATTTAATTTACACAATCCCCATTTGGCCTGCTCACTAAGGAGAAATACATAGGGAAAGTAGGCCCATAGTCAGAGCTTCACCCCTTCAGCATAAACTATTTTGCAGGAGCGAGTGCATATACAAGTCTGTGCATGTGTGTCTATATACTGTATGTCAGCATGCACAGCAGTATTCCGTCTGTGTATTGCAAAGGAGCAAAAAAAAAAACATCTTATCATATTCCAGGCCTGTACAGTACACCCAAACAGTGGCAGCTGTGCTAGTCAGTTTGAATGGGAGGATGGGAGTTGTACCCAGCAGATGCTGTGTGTGTATTAAACAGATTAATTATTAAAACATGCTTGACAGATGAAAAGTGGGTCCTCGGGCTATAAAGGAAAATGTTTATTCTTCTGCCATAGACTGTAGTACACTTAGCTTCTGCTCTCAACTTATCCAGCGCCTCAATGAAGAGAGTAAACACTTTCTGTGCTCGGTGCGGTTGGAATCACATACATAATAATCTGAAATGGCCGCATGGGATGAACCTTCAAATGTGAATGTGTGTTTAGTGATTGGGGTGAAATATGATTAGCATGTGTGTGTGTGTGTGTGTGTGTGTGTGTGTGGAGTTAGGTAGCCTGAGGACAGTCCCAATCACCTTTTTTTTCCAACTGTGCACCTAATCAAGCAACGTTACCGCCCTTCCCACCGCCTAATATTAACTTTCTTCCTCTCCATCGTTTCCCCTCCAACATTTGGATTTTTCTTACTGCCACCACTGTAAATATTTGACTCTAATATATTGTAACGGGCATGAGGAGTGGCTCTTATGATTATTAAATATGTTCAGGGAAGTTAGTTCGGATCAAGAGCTAAGTTGGAGATAAATGGTTGTTGGCCTACATCACGATCACTGCGATTTCCAAACATGTTGTAAAGTCTAAGAGGTTGTCAAGCCTGTCAGTCATTTGTAGCTACCTGTTAATGTGATCTGTTTGATCAGTCCAATATTTGTCATGCGTTTTATTATCGGGCCTGTTTAGAAACAACAGAAATGAGTCTGTATGCAAAAGTTTGACGGTGAATGAAGCTCAAGGCTATTGTTTTCTTTGTTTTAGAACTGGTTAGGGCCTACATCTCGCTCAATTTCTATGATAGATGAATGGAGATGCCTGTTGATGTCTCGCCATCCTCTTGCTGTAAGTTGCTATGATATAGTGGTGTAAAACATCTGTATTTGTTTATGTCACAAAAATATCTGCCTTTGGATTTTTTCACCAGAAGTGGTTGGGGCCAAGACTGGAAAACATCTGCTTCATCTTTTAGGTTAAATTGTTTTCTGCCATTTATACTTTTAATACAAATATGTTTACATTACACTTCTCACAAAATCTGTAAATGCATACTTAGATTTGTGAATGTGTGTGCTACGTGTGTAAAGTAATCTGAAAATCTATTCTCAAAAAGCTAAATTTAGAGAGACTTTTGTCCATCTAGACTTTGATCAGTGTGTATGATTTAGTGGCATCTAGCGATGAAGTGGAATATTGTATAATATAATAATATAATAATATAACCCTCCGCTCAATGCTCCCTTTCCAAGCATGTCAGATAACTACAGTGGCCTTCAGCTAAGGTAAAAATGTGAAAGCTCTTTGTTTGTCTGGGCTAATGTAGAAACACAGCAGTGCACACAGAAAGTACCCTAGAGGGTACTTCATCATGTTTTCTCCTCTGGAAGGCCAACCCAGAGGGCACTTCATGTTTTCTCCACTGGAGGGCTAACCTAGAGGACACTTCATGTTTTCTCCACTGGAGGGCCAACCTAGAGGACACTTCATGTTTTCTCCACTGGAGGGCCAACCTAGAGGACACTTCATGTTTTCTCCACTGGAAGGCCACCCTAGAGGACACTTCATGTTTTCTCCACTGGAAGGCCAACCTAGAGGACACTTCATGTTTTCTCCACTGGAGGGCCAACCTAGAGGACACTTCATGTTTTCTCCACTGGAAGGCCACCCTAGAGGACACTTCATGTTTTCTCCACTGGAGGGCCAACCTAGAGGACACTTCATGTTTTCTCCACTGGAAGGCCACCCTAGAGGACACTTCATGTTTTCTCCACTGGAAGGCCAACCTAGAGGACACTTCATGTTTTCTCCACTGGAGGGCCAACCTAGAGGGCACTTCATGTTTTCTCCACTGGAGGGCCAACCTAGAGGACACTTCATGTTTTCTCCACTGGAGGGCCAACCTAGAGGACACTTCATGTTTTCTCCACTGGAGGGCCAACCTAGAGGACACTTCATGTTTTCTCCACTGGAAGGCCACCCTAGAGGACACTTCATGTTTTCTCCACTGGAAGGCCAACCTAGAGGACACTTCATGTTTTCTCCACTGGAGGGCCAACCTAGAGGACACTTCATGTTTTCTCCACTGGAAGGCCAACCTAGAGGACACTTCATGTTTTCTCCACTGGAGGGCCAACCTAGAGGACACTTCATGTTTTCTCCACTGGAGGGCCAACCTAGAGGACACTTCATGTTTTCTCCACTGGAAGGCCAACCTAGAGGGCACTTCATGTTTTCTCCACTGGAAGGCCAACCTAGAGGGCACTTCATGTTTTCTCCACTGGAAGGCCAACCTAGAGGGCACTTCATGTTTTCTCCACTGGAAGGCCAACCTAGAGGACACTTCATGTTTTCTCCACTGGAAGGCTAACCTAGAGGACACTTCATGTTTTCTCCACTGGAGGGCCAACCTAGAGGACACTTCATGTTTTCTCCACTGGAGGGCCCCCCTAGAGAACACTTCATGTTTTCACTAAATCTTTTTCTATGTTTTCCAAAGAAATCTGCAAGTTAACAAAGCAAAGATATTGGTTGAAACACTGAATCATGTATTAATAAACAATACAAAAATGACACAACCTTAGTATTACATTGTGATTTTAAGCTCAGTTCTAATTTCTTTCTGTCTTTGCAAGACAAAGTCTGGGCAGTGATCATTTGCTGTCTTATTTTAGACAACAAAAGTGCAAAGCATTGAGAGAGAGAGCCCCAAGAGAACACAAGAGGAAGGGGGGATGTTTGCAGACACAGACACATCTGTCTATGGCACAAGGAACAGGGAGAGAAAGAGAGATACCACCTGCTCGTGTCATTTCTCCAGCTCTTGGCTCCATGTAAATAGGTGACAAATTATTCAGTCCAGGATCTGAGCATCCGAGGCCCTTCTGAAGGTGGAGGCCGAGGAAAACGGACCAGTTACCCTCCCAGCAGCCCTTAAAGATAGCTCCACCCTCGGTTGCACTCACATATACGCACATAAACACTCACACACATAATGAAATCATTTCTCCCTTCCCCCATACTACACACACACACACACACACACACACACACAGACAGACACGGGTTGCTGGGCCCCCTGTTGCCTCATCTATCAGCCCCCACAACCAAACACACACACACACACACACACACCACGTCAGGTGCGCACACACACACACACACACACTCCCAGGGGAGAGGGTCTCAGATGCAGATCATCAGTATTAGTGGGCAGCTGAGGGATTAGCATTTCCCTGCAGTGACCTACAGGTGTAGCCCTGGGTTAGAGCAGACACTTGTCTTCCAGAGCATCGCTAGGCGCCCCCCCCTCCCCCCCCCACACCTAACAGGAGAAGCAGCACAGACAGACAGATGGGGGAGGTGTTGCAGGGTAAAGCTAAAGGGGACGTGTGGAGATAAAGATTGACAGGTAAATACAAACGGGTGACGAAAGCAGGCAAACAGAAAGCGCAGAGTCATTCTGATCCGAGGAGAGGTTCTGATCCGAGGAGAGGTTCTGATATGAGGAGAGGTTCTGATCCGAGGAGAGGTTCTGATCCGAGGAGAGGTTCTGATATGAGGAGAGGTTCTGATCCGAGGAGAGGTTCTGATCCGAGGAGAGGTTCTGATCCGAGGAGAGGTTCTGATCCGAGGAGAGGTTCTGATATGAGGAGAGGTTCTGATATGAGGAGAGGTTCTGATATGAGGAGAGGTTCTGATCCGAGGAGAGGTTCTGATATGAGGAGAGGTTCTGATCCGAGGAGAGGTTCTGATACGAGGTTGGTTAGGAAGCAGTTAACGGGTGGCATAAATGTGTACATGATGTATATTAAAAACCTTTTTATTGTTTGTATACATTTCAACTAATGGTTTTATTTATGGTTAATAAATCATTTAGTAATTGCTTTTTCAGGTCGCCAGGTTGTGAAAAGTCCCACTCGCAGGCCTTTCTTTTCTATTTGGTAATGATGAATTTATAATATATATATTTATATTTATGTTGGTAATCCAGTTGTAAGTGTAAATACTTTAGCAATAAATGGATTTTGGTCTCGATCATCTCCAGCCCTTACTAGCTGTCAAAGGAAGTTTTCACAACCTGGCAACATAAAATGTGTTCGTTATGAAGCTTATGCTCCATAAAGCATTAGTAAAGTATTTATTTAACATTAATACAGTTTTAGTTACACATTATATTAAGTAGTACCCTAATCAAACGAGTAAGTACTTTAAGAGCTATACCGAGGAGCAAGTTAGATTGTTGTCACGATGTTTCGATTAAATCCACTTTAAAGAAGTACTTGCTGTAAGAGGAAGTAAATGCCCACATGAGTCAATATCAAGTATCTCCAGTTGAGTAAACAGTGACAAGAACTGCAGCGTTGGGGAACTGGCATCTTGGATGGAAAAATGGTGAGGGACCCAAAAACAGACAAATAAACAGATATTCTTTTCACCCATTAATGAACAACTGTTTGTGTTGGCAAACATGTTTGCCTTTCCTTCTTCCTTTGTGGTGCTCCTGTAAGTCATCCCATTCCTGATTGAACGCGGTAGAAAAGGGACGTCGTGATGAACAGACAAAGTCAAAACAATGAGAAGATCGAGGCAGACAAGCAAAGGGCCTTTGGTGGTTGACGGTTTGCGTTTTGCTCGCTGTAATATCATCTGAACCTGGCTCGTTGTTGTTGTTGCCTCCCGTCGGACTCGCCTCGTTCTGTTGACATTTTGCTGTTATTTGTACACTGCAAAGCGGTCCATTTTCCCCGCATCAAAAGTGCTTTTACGCGCGTGTGTCAGGATGTCTTCGGTGCTTACCTTCAGCTCCTGTCAGAGAGCGAGAGCAGGGGCCCGTGCTCGGGAGCAGAGGGGGGAAGGCTGCTTTGTGCCCTAAGCGTTTTTAGTGAAGGCGAGAACTGGCTCAAAGGCTGTCAACGCGCATGGAAATACACATCAATACGTACACACACACACACACACACACACACCAACAAGCAGTGTTTTTTCGCTCTCAGCTGCACTCCCGGTAAGAACCAAGTATTTGAAATGAACATGTGTAAAAGAAACGCACGTACACACACACACTACGCTCATTACACAGGTTTTTCTTGCCTGTGTATGTCTTTCTCAAAGGCTATAGAAACATGAGGGTGGTGAACACAGCCCTGATCAAATAATACGGAGTTAGGACTCAGGACCTGACAAAGGCCAACGGCCCGCAGAGTGAAACAATGTGCGTGTTGCAGCGAGAGCAGCGCAAGCGAACGACACCGACGCTCTCTCTATGAAACGGCAATTACGAAAAAAGATGTTCACACGTCTTCCTGTGTCGCACGGCAAATCCACCAGATGGAAACAGCAATCTGGCGCCCCTAATGGTCTTTGTAGTTTTAGCCGTTACCGTGGAGAGGACAACAGGGTCAAACGTGCACTGTGAACTCTGTAGACACTGGGAATTCATTTCATTAGAGAACTTTCTGAAAGACTGAACCTCTGTGCTACTCATAATAATTACTTACTTATTTTTTCCTTTTTTTATTTTTTTGCAAGACTTTTCCATTTATAATGTGTCAGGACTTGAGAGAGATGTGTGGATGGTGTTGCTTTCATTTTTCTGTCATCTCTGGTTGTGAAAGAACAAAAACATTCATCCGGAACACTGTACTCATATAAACACCACTGTGGTTCTCAGACCTTGCTGGCGGGTAAAAATCATAGAGACAAATAGCGCAGAGACTATACCTATATGAAACACGACCAATCAGAGGGCGCATGTACAGCGCATGTACAGCTCCTTCACAGTCAGAGCTTTTGATTTGATGCTCCTGTCTTTCATTGTTCACCAGCCTATTCTTGTATTCTTGTTCAACAACTACAATGTAAACCAATTATTCGACGCTCAGAGAACAAAAGCACACACAGGGTGGGGGGGTCAAACAAACAAAAAAGACTTTCAACCAGGAAACCGGTATTTGTGTCCCAAAGTATTGATGCGTTATTTTGAAGTTACGTTAGTGATGCGATTTCCGTACTTATGTTACGCTGTTTACGATTTACTTGGTTTACTTTGCTATTTTAAGCCCAACCGTGATGTGTTTCCTAAACCTATCTAGGGGCCTTTGTTGCCTAAAGCTAAGCAAGTGGTTTAGTTTGATTTCTCAATGTTAACCAAGTGTTTACTGCAACCTTTGTGCTGGGGTACCCAGTGCGTTAGAAAGTGACGCCAACAAAACATCAGCGTGTGACGAGTCGGGACGAGAACGTGTTGTGTTTGCCGACATCTTTGGCTTTGTATTGTGCTTCTCAAATATGACTTATCAAGTCCGGTACTGATGTCTTCATCTCTTTGTGCATTCAGTCATTAGCTGTGTCCAGCCCAGTTCAGGGGCTGGACTGATGGTTAAGCTGAACATGTACTTCCTCCCAAACCAAAATACCCAAAATAATGTTTCATGGGGGGGGAATCCCTTTTATCACTGCACAATTTGCTCCACGGAATGGTAAGGGGCAAATTCTATGATGTTCCAGTATTTCTATTTATTTCTCGTGATGAACAATTCAGTGGGCTGCATGGTGGTGTCGTGGCTAGTGAGAGGGGCCCCGAGTTCGATCCGTGGCTGGAAGGCCCTTCTGTGGCCCTTCTGTGTGTGAGTTTGCATATTCTCTCCGTGGCAGCGTGGGTTCTCTCCGGGTTCTCTCCGGGTTCTCTCCGGGTTCTCCGGCTTCCTCACCACAGTCCAAAGACATGCAGTTTAGGTTAACTGATGACTTAAAATTGCCCGTAGGTGTGAATGTGAGCTTGAATGGTTGTCTGTCTTTATGTGTAGGTGAAGCCCCCCCCCCCCCACACACACACACACACTCAAACCTGTGACCCTCAATAGGATAAACGGTTACAGATAATGGACGGATGGACTTGGATGGCTGTTTTTGCCCTTTCTTTTTTACACCTCGCTGTTTGTTTTTGATCTCGATCAAGTGATATATCAACCATTGAGTAATGAGACACGCAGCTGGTAAATATGGCATAATCACTCACTAACCATCACTGGATTCTGGGCTACTGAGGGCCACACATTTGTCTCCAAATATGGCTAAAAGCCTTCTGGCAGCAGGAGGTGGCAGTTCACATTGACGCTTTACCAAGGGAGCTACCTGACACCAGGTACTTAGAGGAGCAGGTGTAGCGGCTCTGAAACCGTTAAACAGACTTTCCTGGGTGTATACTCCCAGCTGCGCCCCGACTCAACTCCAGGATTTCAGATTCATTTGGAGATTTCAGCCATGAAGCAAAAGCACCTGCGGACTATCACCATCCAAGCCCAGCATTACGTATGCAGACCGGGAGAGTGATTTACCCTCTTCCTTCCAAGTAACATGCGCCCTGTCTGTGGAATTTTGCGATCTCAAGCGTTTCTTCCCGGCGAATGACAGCCGTGTAGCCCTGGTGTGTTGGAGGCTGCCAACCACTAAGCGGTCCTGGCATTCTGCAGACAGGCCAGACTTGTGGTTGTTGTTTTGCTCGCTCCTCCTCAGTCTTTGGCTGCAGGCTATATGCAGAACACAGACAGCTAGCCTGTTCCCACACCAGGGCTCAACGCCGAAGGTGCTCAACCCTGCACTCCACTCCGGGTAACTTAACGGGGGAAGAGCTGGTGGAGCAGCGTGAGGAAGAGGAACAGAAAAGGAGGAGCTGAGGAAGAGGACAGCGAATAACAGAGAGACAAAGAAGTAGGTGCTTATTCAGAAACATGAAACGAGAACAGGAAGTTTAAGACAGAAGGAATGTGTCGTCTGTATGGACTGAAGCTCCTGCGGTTCACCCCCCCCCCGCTGCGTTTCTTCTTTTCCTCGGCTTCATTCCATGCTTTGGTTTCTGCCGTCAAAAAATGGCTGACCACAAACACACACTGTCTCTGGTTCGTTCTCCACAATGGGGAACGTTCTAGACTATGTTTGGGTTCCTCTGTGAGCCACGGGCACTCGTGACTCAGGCTAACCCTCCCGTCATATTCTCGCACAGAGTTGTCTGCGATGTATTAAAAGTATTTTTCATAATCCCCCCCCCAAAAAAAGGACGTTACTTTTCTTCACACGCAAGTACAGAATGACCCTTAATCTTATTGTGATACCTGGTAATTATTAATCAGAACTCCAGCTGGTGGATCATGTCTCCCCTTGTCACCATCACACACCTTTCTGATTAGTAAGCGTGCTATAGCCCCCGTTCGTTCTGATCAGTCTGTGTTTTTGTGTCCCACTGCGGCCTCCCTCCCTCCTGGCTTGACGGCTCGGTCACTAAGCTCAGACAGTCTGAGGCCTCGCCAGCCCAGGCCTGTTCAAATATGCAGTTTTAATTGAGTGATAATGAAGAGAGCATGTCTGAGATGAGGTTAACAGGAGTGTATTAATTTGAATAGCCCTCTGGATTATCCCTAACTCCCCAGCCTCTCCGAGCTCGTAGAAACGGGCCGCCGTGCTGTCCGCACGGGGGAACCGAG
>JAVDOI010000327.1:2500-45000 GCA_032191485.1 Leptoclinus maculatus
TGTAACTGTGACAGGTCTAAACCTGAAGACGACAGGAACGTGCCTCTTTAAATCTTTTGACTGGAGACAACAGCAGAATGTCCTTTTCATATCTAAACATGTTCATTAATAGCACACATGCACCACAAAACACTTCAGACATGTGACAATGAGACAAAGCCAGTGAAGTGGTTGAAGGACAACTTCACTCTTAAAACTGTTCCAGATGTTTGTTAGAAGTTTGTTAAAGTTTTTAAACTTTGAGAAAGAATTAAAAACGTTTTAAAAACATAAAAACATTTGTATATGAATCTGCATGCATATCAATGGATCAGCAGTATGCATCATGATGGAGCTCAAGTTCACCTCAGGGGGCTCAAAGAGTCACATCTGATTATTTACTGTAGTTATAACAAATACTGAAGAATTCAAGATGAGACATAAAACACTGAAGTAAGAAGTACAGAAGCTTTTGCTGATTGAATTCAATAAATGTAACGAGACATAAACACACTTGATGAGTGATAACAGAAAGTGGTGACTATGGTTTGACATTTAACAAGATGAAGATGTTCTGATAATATACTCCGTGAAGAGACAGTCTGATTAAATATCCTTTGAAATACATATTAAATAAAACATGAACATTCACCGTTTTCTCCTTGTAAGACATTGAACACAGAACTTTGATCACAATATGAAAGTTGATAAAGAAAGTAGTCGTCTTCCCATGTGACCATAACTGAGCTAAAACATGAGGTGTGTGTCACATCTTGACTTCTAAAGTTCCCAGAAGAACAGAAACAAATGTGATTCCAGACATTAATAACACGAGTCATATACAAATGTACATCTAGAGGACCTTACAGCCGTGTGGATGATCTTCAGCTCCGATAATGTCTGCTTCACTCTGTCCTGCTGTTCATCACAGAATAAGTGACAGCAGCTGATGATGCTGATCTGTAGTTCATTGATGTTAGATGGTGCCACCTGGTGGACAGGTGGTAGAACTACACCACGTCTCTGACACAGGGTACATCTCAAGTCTCTTAATTGCATCCCCGTCTCCCTCACTTGGGTCCTTTCCTTGCGTCTTAGTCCCTCCCACCAGGGATGCATGGAGGAAACCATTCGAGGAGAGAGGAAACGAGGAAGTATGTTTTAAGAGACATGAGACGTCCTTTCCTCTGAAGAGTCACGTGAAGCGACGATGCTGATTTGTAATAAGTCATTCATGCTTTGTTAAGTCTGTCAGCAAGGCGAGCAAATCACTTTTAAAATGCTTGTTTTCTGAATGGAGTTTGGATCGATCAGTGCTAAGCTACGCTAACATTGTAGCTGCTCCATCAACACGTTATTATGTTCATTGTTGTGCACGGTGGTGTGGTGGCTAGCACCGTTAGCCACCACACAGACCTGTCTGTCTGTGTAGTTAATATCACAGCCGTGTGTTTCTCTCTTTTCTGATTAACTCAGTTAAAGTCTGCCGTTACTCTCCATGTTGTTGTCATAGCTCACAGATTCACTCATCTCTTTTAAATCACTTCTTAAAATCTATTTTTACAGACTTTCATGTGATGTCATCGCTTTACTGCTTCATTTTTATTTGTTGATTTTACTAAATTATTATATTTTATTCATGAGTTCATATCGATTGTTTTTCCCTTTCATCTATTGTCCTGTTTTATCCGGTTTAACTCTGACCTTAGTTATCGTGCTCTGTTGATCTTTCTGTTGGTTTATTATCGTCTTGTTTTTGCTGCTTTTGTCTTTCAAAGCACTTTGTAAACTCTGTTTTTAAAGGTGATATATAAATAATTATGATAGAAACATTTATTAAATAAGCACGAGGAGCGTTCTACAGCGCCCTGCGGACACAGGACGTAAGAAGTAAATCTTTTTAAACACAAACAGCTGGTCTCTGTAGTTTTCATCTGACAAACAGGAGGAAATGGTGCATTTGTTAGGGACTATTTTCAGCGGCGGATTAATCTACATTTGGAGCAGCAGGACACTTTATGTAGGGTTTGCGTCTAAAAAAACAACAGACGATTTTGCAAGTCGGCTCTGATTGGTCCTCTGCCGGGAACCCGTCCTCTGCCGGGAACCCGTCCTCTGCCGGGACCCCGTCCCCGTCCTCTGCCGGGACCCCGTCCCCGTCCTCTGCTGGGACCCCGTCCCCGTCCGGGACCCCGTCCCCGTCCTCTGCTGGGACCCCGTCCCCGTCCGGGACCCCGTCCACTGCTGAGACATTTGTCTGTTGAATTTCTGAGGCGCTCCATGTCAGCTCTGTGTAAAGACACGAGTCCACCTCAAGGAGAGCATTGATCAGAACTGAGCAGGCTTTAGATCCCTTTCTTCGCACCATGTCAATCACGTCTCGTGCTTTATCTGCTCTGTGTTTAGTTTTGACCAACTCCATTTCAGCGTCAGTAATCACTCCGTGCTCAAGAAGTTTATCCAGCAGCTGGTTCAGGACAGGATCAGACACTCTGTTGACAAATGGAGTCCGAACTGAGGACAGCTTCTGTTCAGCTGGGACCCCGTCCTCTGCCAGGACATTTCTCTGTTGAATTTCCGCTCTTGGACCTGGAAGATAACGAAGAAAATACTATTTGTGTTTTATAATCAATAAACAGAAAATATTGTAAAGTTCAAAATAAATGAAGTCTGTTTTGGACGGCTACAGGAAGATATTTCTCACATTTCTGCTGCTATGTAAATCACTTCCTGTGTTCTCCTTTAAGAAAAAGGATAGAATGTATACATATACATAAACTGTGTATATGTATACATATTGTTCCCAGTAGTGATTCATGTAAGTAGTGGTGTAAAGGAACATTGTCGATCCGTAGAAATATACAATCAGGACATCAGCATTCATGCTTTCTGTTCTCTGATCTCCGGTAATGTTACATGTAAACAACAAATCCATGTTGAAATAACGGCGAACGTACGGAGGTTCCATTCAGTTACATTATGATGCGTTCAGGCTCTGTTCAGGTAAAGTTATGATGTGTTCGTGATGTGTTCAAATGTAGTCTGTATTTCCTAATCAACTTCAGAGCGGTTGAATAGATTTCTTTGGACGGTGGAGTCTTGTAGACCGGCTGCTTTAACAAAACAACAAGAAGGTATCTGCCAACATGGATCATCTATGATCGGTAATCTGCAGCAGATAAATGTGATCAGGGATCTCTAAACGTTAGATTTGCTCCTTTCTTCTGTTGTGCTGATCAGATCCGTGACTCCGATCTGAACCGTGAGCTTCATGATCCGTTGCAGCCGTACATGTAAGGTAAGGCAAGTTCATTCATTGAGCTCATGACAGCAAGAATTCAAAGCACTTCACATGAAACATCAAAAGCCCAAAATGCAAAAGAGACATTATAAAAAGACATTTAAATACATTAAAGAGCCAAAATAAAAACAAGCTAAAATAGCATAAAACGGGTATAAAGTTACAGCACAGTGTTTAAAACCCTTTAAGCCCGAGCAAGGACCAATTGGTCTTCGAGTGGGCCGAGCAGAACCGAGCCGGAACCGCAGAATGCAATTTTCAGTAACAAATATAATTAATCTACAACCATGCAGCATACAGTTTTAAAGAACAACTTCTTATGAACAGAAGCATGTGTAACACTTTACACACTCAAAAAACAATAAAACACGATCTACGATACCCTTTCTAGCCTCCTGCTAAATATCGTCACTTTTTTTTCGTGTTCATTTTCCCGAGATACGCAGCCGAAAACGTCCACCAAAAGATGTTCCTTTAGCTTCCAAGCTAAAGCTACATACTTAGCAACATTAGCTTTCGATCCGGCTTCAAATGTACATTTCGGATTTCCTCTGCGGCAAACACTTCAAACGTTACCCGGGGAAGAGTACCCCGAGCAGCCAGACACACCGCTGAAGAATTCTGGTTCTGGATTCACCATTTCGAAGAAAAATCATAAAAGTCGTCCTCATAATTCCATTTGGACTGCTGATTCGCCTTTTGCTGATTCGCCTTTCGCCTCAAATAAGCCCAGGGGACCACGTTCCACATGAGGCAGACTCGGGCGTTTACGCACCGGTCCACCGGCGTAAATCGGCATTTTCCGGAAAACTAAAGAATTCCTGGAAATTCCGTTGATGCCAGTCCATTGGCCAGATCCAGACACGTGCATAGACATGTCATACTAAGAAATCAACCAACCACAGGCAGATTGAGCTCTACATAGACACACGCTATGGCGCATTCTGCCGTAGGTCGGCGGCCCCAAGAGGCTTTGGAGACAGTTCCAGCTCTCCAAAATGATTTCTAACTGCTGTATGTGATAGATTGTGCATGTACAAGGATAAAGGAAGTTAAATATATAGTTATTTAGCTTATAAAAGTACAATGGAACAGCTGGAGAGGCTGTTTCTCAAATGACGACCTCTCGTGACCTCTCGTAATGTTTATGTCTCTTGCTCTGGCCTACTTCACTCTATTCACTCCAATTCTTTTGTGTGTGACTACTGCTGTCGTTTGCTCAGATTGTGGGTGGTTTTAAGGCTTAAATGAGCCTCATTTAATATAGTATTATGAATAATAGTGCTTTTTCACCATACGAATTTGACATTTTTCAAAGTGGAGCTGTGTTCCATCTTCATCAGCTATTAACCAGTAACATATACACAATATGTACACAATTCTTATGAGCAAACCCTTCTCAGTGTTATAAATCCATTGAAACTTTTCAAATAGACTTTGTAGTTAGAGAGTAAGGCCCCTTTGAGTATGGGTATAGTATTTTTGAGCAGAAGCCAAAAAAAAGTCCTAGGGAGGACAGGGTCCAAAAAGTTAATAAACAGGAAAGTCTTCAGCCTTCATTTGACAGAAGTGAGAGTTGCAGCTGTTCTGCATTTTGTTCCAGATATATGGAGCATAAAGACTGCAGCCTAAATAAAGAATGATATGAGATGTGGAGCTCCCTGAATGTTCTGTTCTACTCTCGTCCATCACTGGGTGTCTGATAGTCTTTACCTTCCAGAAATACATCACGCTTCCAGACTTCTTTCCTCTCTTCGTCCAGGACCGACAAAGTCACTCTCTCCGTGTTGAGGGTCAGGAAAACTTCAAATGTCGGATGGATATTTGGTCCATACGTCGAGTCAAATAGTTTACACTGAAAACAAGAACCAGAAGTCAGAATGTGTATCTGCTACCTCCCTGATTGTGAATCATAGAGTCTTTTTCTGGCAGGTCTCTGGGGATCCCTTCATCCCAGCTTTTCATCAAAACACTCAACATTTGTTTTGTTTCTATGACAATATCTTGACAACATTTCACACTCTAACCATCATTGTATGATCCACTAGCATCGCCCCTTTGCTTTTTATTATCTATTTGGGCTTCTATCTATTGGTTTGACTCTGTTTTCCATCATGAACACCATCATACTTTGTATAGATGAGCTGGAGAATGCTCAATCTGTCGGCCGTAACGTTAAGAGACGAGGAAGACGATCCGTCAGAGACGACGTGTACGGTGATAAAATCACTCACAAGCTATAATCTGTGAATAAAGTTCAGGACAGACAGACAGACAAAACAAGCTTCTCTTTCATCTTCTACAGTGACGTCACCAGCATCACCAGTTCAGAGGTTTTTTACTTCAAGCACCCGGAGCGGCCGCACAAAAAAGGCGGATTGTCAATTGAAAATAGACGATGGCACTCAGGAAAAAATTCTATGTGGACACAGACCACTACAAGCTACTAAGACCAGAGACACAGTGGAGGGATAACAGCTAACGGAACTACCAATACACACAATGCTGATACTGGCTCACGGTTACTGTTTTGGACGGTGTGTTTGGCTAACAGCTAACAGCTAACAGCTAACAGCTAACAGCTAACAGCTAACAGCTAACAGCTAAGGGAACTGCCACAGACACAAACTGAAAAAACATGCTGGTGCTCAGGACAAAAACTGAATGTGGACACAGACCCTTAGAAGGGTAGAAGTGACCTGACTCACCTCAGGCTGGATCAAGAATCCCTCAGGTTCACAGTGGACATGGTACCTTTTACCAACGTCCAGCAGACATTCGGAGGAGATCTCGATGTACTTCGCAGGTTGATGTCTTTTGGCAACCTTCGGTAACGGGACATTTTTATTAGTTTAGTTTAAGCTCAGATAGTCAAGGTAACTTTATGTGTAGAGAACATCTAAACATGAGAATTACAGTCAATTAAAAAGATAATTATGAGGATATACTGTATATACTGCTGCTGGAAACAGGTAGGAGTCCATCAATTGTTGTAAAGTCACTAGTATTTCATCATCGTACAGATCATAATAACACGTTTGCATTTTTAAACCCATAATTTAAAACCAAGTTGTCTTGAATAAGAACTCGGGTAAGTAGTGAGAAGGGAAGGTTTTCCTTCATATTGTGACGGACTGTCATGCAGCATTAAACAAATCATATTCAATGATGTGAAGTTCAGTTTGCATCCAGGAGGGAGATTCTCATCTTTGGGACGTCAAATACTGAAAGTCCAGAAGCCGTTCTCTCTCTGTCTGTAGATTCTAAAGTGTTCTTTAAGTTTTGGAACTAACCGAGTCCATTTAAAAAAAAAGAGACTGAGACACAAGTTAACTTTAATAACGTTCACTCTGCCTGTAAAGCCTCTCAGTTGAGTGATCCATCTCAGCTAATCTGTGTTGTGTTTACTATTCATGCCATCTGGTAGAAGTATCACGAATGTTAGTGGCAGATGGAAATACATGCTGAGAGAGAATCAAAGAACTACAAAAAACAAAACAAAGCAATCTGAAGATTTACAGTTCAGATAGATTTGATTCTTATCACAGCACGAGGAGCAACGTGTGAATCAGTGGAAACAGCTGTGGATTAAAACAAGAGTTTAAGTTGCTGGTGAGCACATATGACAGACTTTACCTCATCCACAAGGACGTTGTCCTGCAGCAGAAACACATCGAGAATTTGATGCCTGACGTGCGGTCGGAGGAACAGCAGAACTTGGCCCTTTACTGGCCACATGAAGTTCTGAAACCTCCCGACGTAATCCCAGACCAGGCCAAAACAGGAGAGGTTAGGGACCTTCACCACCACATGAGTATCCGTAATCTCCAGCGGCTCCAGGATTGTCATTCCATCATCAGTGATGTGGACGACAGACAACAGGCCGTCAACGACCAACGCTGTGGGAGCAAAGAGCTGTTAAACCTTTATTTATTATTGATAAAACAGGTTCATCCCAACCTAATTCATTTCTTACCACTTGAGTTCAATTTGTCACTTTGTTCTCCGCCAGAAGAATCATGCGATTGGTCTCATGCGTGCCTGTGATTGAGTGAGTGTGCACCTCTGTGTCTGTCCACGGCTAATCTCACCTTCTGCTACAGCTGACTGCATAATATTTCAGTTATGGCTGCATTCTCAAGGACCTCTTGTGGTTGCAGTGACTCACACTTCCTCAACACAACTTGTATTGCCTGTTTCATACTGCCATTGACTGCCTGCTAACCCACCACTCTTAACAACCCCCCGGCCCCGAGTGATACCCCAGCTGAGTGCATCACCGACCCCCCACCAACTACTATGCTGCAAGAGACACAAAGGAGGCTCACTTCTATTGTTTTAGACAGTGTGGTTGGCTAACCGCTAACAGCTAACGGAAGATTGAGCTGATTTCCTGCCTACATCACCGCTTGTTTTTGAGTGTGTTAGCCATCCTTTACCTATTATTTTTGAATTCATTATTATTTTCCCACATGTGATCTGTGCATTTAGTGCTACCAATCTATTATAATTCATTTTTTTGCATGTCACCAGATGCAGCTAGTTTTACGCATTAATACAACTCTTTGTAGTTTTGGTAATTTATTCCTTAACACTGAAGACAGCCTGTCTTTACCGTCCTTTGTTTCACAGTGGGGGAGATGGAGCTGACAGACTGCAGCATCCTCAGAACTCTTGATGTCGAACAGCGGCCCTGCAGCCTTCTTGCCAGCTGGTTGGAGGCCCTCATCCCATTGGACAGTCGTGTACAGTAGCTCTGCCTCTTGAGCCATATCAAACACCAGTCCAGTCAAAGAACACTGGAACACACCTGGAGCAGGACACCTGAACCTGTAGGACACGGAAAGGACAAATTAATATAAGAAGCATCTATTGTCCTGTTAGTCACATGATCTGTTTTCACTCACAGGTGTCCATGTGCAGCACAGGGAAACTGATCGTAGTGTAAAGCGTGATGACACCCAGGGGACAACTCCACTCTTATTTAGGGCGTTTTCAGACCCGTAGTTTGTTTGCTTTGTCGATTCAGAGACTAACTTCGTACAGTGGTTGCATTTGCCCCTCGGTTTGTGTTCACACAGCGAAGTTCAAGACTAATGCCATGTGAGAGAAAGCTGTTCTGTCATTGGTCAGACACATTACCGGGAAGATTCCTCTTGATTATGGAGCATCAGCAGCATGTATTACTTATTGTGTACATACTCGCAAGACAATTGTTCTTGAGATGTTGTTCCCACTTCCCTCATCCCTGCCCACCTCCTCACCTGCATCTCATTCCCTCATCAACCTCTCTATTTATATACCGGCCCAGACTCTTTGTTCTTCTGTCAGTTCGTCATCGTTTCAATGTCGCCTTTTGTGTTCAAAGCCACCTGAACCAGGACCTGAACCAGGACCTGAACCAGGACCTGAACCAGGACCTGAACCAGTACCTGAACCAGGACCTGAACCAGGACATGAACCAGTACCTGAACCAGTACCTGAACCAGGACATGAACCAGTACCTGAACCAGTACCTGAACCAGTACCTGAACCAGGACCTGAACCAGGACCTGAACCAGTACCTGGACCAGTACCTGAGCCATGAATGAATGCATGCACAGTTTTATTAATCTGATTCTTGTTGTTTATATGGATTCTACACAGTTTTATAAATAAGGTCCAGGTCCTGCTTTGACTTGCTCCCCACAGACAACAGACCTTCGTTTAGAATCACAACTTGATGAACCATGAAAGAAGCTGGAATAGTGTATTTCATAGGATTACCTGTATGAAGATTCAGCTGTGTGTTCAGGTGTGAATGATAATGGAGCCTGGAATCAACAAGGCACAAAGTTAGTTATTGTAATATAAATCAAGTAACCAGCCACAGTTCTCTGCCCTCTGTTCCCCTGGTACACAATCATTACATTTACTCAGTAGTGAAACCTCAATAAATGAACTTCACGCTCTTCAGCTGCTGCTCCCTCACCTCTTTGTCGGGCACATTTGTTTTCACATCCAGTTTGCCGTCGGCGTCACCTGATGGAGAGAAGAAGAGAAAGAGAAACATTAGCAGACAACATTCTTCAAACAGCTCTAACAGAATAGAAAAATACTTTTTGTTACGATGAGGCTCATTAAGATCAGATGTTCATGTAGAATAGCTTGAATGGAGACATTCTCTCAATACTCACATTGTTTGTGTTTCTTAGTGATCGACCAGTCATCCAACCTGTCGGGAGGAACACAATCAAAGCAGCAACAAAAAGCTCAACATTGTTGTTTTTTACAGAATGTGTGTTTTCCAAAGTTCTGTATTTTTACGTTGATAAAAACTGAATATGGTTCAGAGAATTCTGTTGTATATGATCATATGTCATCTGATATTTTACCTTCGACTGTTGAAACTATCTGCGTCTAGATTGTAGAAGAAGAAAAGCCGATCCGTCCGATGTGTTCTCTAAACGATATAAACAACGAGCTCCATTTTGTTTTCTACTCTCCTGTGAACACTGCGATGCTTTGTTTGGTAAGTCAAACATAGATTTTATGAATATGGATGATGCACAAAGACTGAGATGGCTGTTTAAAAGTGGAACATATAACTTAGCCAGGTATCTGCAGAAAGTCTGGAAGAGAACAAAATATCTCTCTACCAAGTTTTAGTTTTTATTTTCTTCTACATGTTTTATATTTTCAAGACCAGAAGATGTCTGGAAAGAAGTGGTGTCTTGTAATCCCATGTGGGATGGAGCAGATGTTAGGCCATCAATGAATAAATATGTTTTATTTAAATCTATAGCTCAACGTTTCTCTGCCACAGTTAATGAACGTTTACTACCGCTGAGGCTTTAAGATCCTTTAAGATCAGTATAATATCAGCTTTATGTCTGCAGGAGTAAAGAATGTTGAACTGACCTCAGAGTCTCCAGTCTACAATGTGGACTCTCCAGAAGGTCACTCAGCAGCTTCACGTCTGAATCCTTCAGGTTGTTTCCTCTCAGATCCAGTTTTCTCAGATGGGAGGAGTTTGACTTCAGAGCTGAGACCAGAGAAGAACATCCTTCCTCTGTGATATGACATCTGTACAGTCTGCAAATACACAAAACAACACACAGAGTTTCTTATATCGATACACAATGAATCATTATTTTCATGAGAAAAAGAAACAATCTGTTCATAATCCAATCAGATGTGTTCATCTTTTAAATGTGTAACTCAACTTCACAAGGGTTTCCTGCAGCGTGGTAGCAGACGTGTAAAAGCAGCTTAAGTCAGGAGAATTCATGACTTGTTTGAAATATAATATGAACTTTCAGGACAAACTGATCACAAAGCAAATGTTGAAATGAACCTGGAGCACAACAGGTTGATGAAAGATGTGAAATGGATGATGCTTTATAGAACTTTGAGACATCTGTTACTAAATGTATTGATCAGTATTGATCCAGATTCTTAAGAGCAGATCAGAAAATTAAGACAAAGTTTAAAAAAATTCTAAATGTTTTGAAAAAAAGTTAGTATCAGAAATGTTATTTATAAATTACTTTAACAGTTATTTTTCTAAAAATTAGAAAAAAAGGTTTGGTTCCTTATGTGTAATTAAATACAATTTTCTTTTTTTTAATGATGAACATTGACTCACTCAAGTATAGTATATATATATATATATATATATATATATATAGTATATTCAAGTAACTTTTTGTGTCTCTTTGTAGTCTTGTTGTGTCTCTTTGTAGTCTTGTTGTGTCTCTTTGTAGTCTTATTGTGTCTCTTTAAGTGACATCTCGTAGGTGAAGGACAGGGGGCCCCTGACACTTTGGGCCCCTGGGCCTGTGCCCGGTAGGCCTGTTCAGTAATCCATCCAACAGCAGCATGAAGCCAGACAAGTTGTACATTTCATGATTGTAGAGGATGACATGCAGACAACGAGGCAGCTGATGTGAAGTGGAACATATTACCAGAAAATGTATCACTTTATGGATCTATACGTAGATAAATCAAATAGAGTTATTGATGAAACATGAAGGTGCTGCACTAGCAGCAGACAGTGAACCCACGTCAGATTCTCCAGTCTACAATGTGGACTCTCAAGAAAACCTCTCAGCAGCTTCACTCCTGAATCCTCCAGGTTGTTTAAACTCAGATTCAGTTCTCTCAGATGGGAGGGGTTTGACTTCAGAGCTGAGTCCAGAGAAGAACATCCTTCCTCTGTGATCTTACAGGCTGACAGACTGCAAACACACAAAACAACACACAGAGTTTCTTATATCGATACACAATGAATCATTATTTTCATGAGAAAGAGAAACAATCTGTTCATAATCCAATCAGATGTGTTCAGCTTTTAAATGTGTAACTCAACTTCACAAGGGTTTCCTGCAGCGTGGTAGCAGACGTGTAAAAGCAGCTTAAGTCAGGAGAATTCATGACTTGTTTGAAATATAATATGAACTTTCAGGACAAACTGATCACAAAGCAAATGTTGAAATGAACCTGGAGCACAACAGGTTGATGAAAGATGTGAAATGGATGATGCTTTATAGAACTTTGAGACATCTGTTACCAAATGTATTGATCAGTATTGATCCAGATTCTAAAGAGCGGATCAGAAAATTAACACAAAGTTTAAAAAAATTAAAAATGTTATGAAAAAAAGTCAGTATCAGAAATGTTATTTATAAATTACTTTAACAGTTATTTTTCAAAAAATTTGAAAAAAAGGTTTGGTTCCTTATGTGTAATTAAACTACATTTTCCTTTTTTTAATGATGAACATTGACTCACTCAAGTATAGTATATATATATATATATATATATATATATATATATATATATATATATATATATATATATATAGTATATTCAAGTAACTTTCTGTGTCTCTTTGTAGTCTTGTTGTGTCTCTTTGTAGTCTTGTTGTGTCTCTTTGTAGTCTTGTTGTGTCTCTTTGAGTGACATCTCGTAGGTGAAGGTCAGGGGGCCCCTGGCACTTTGGGCCCCTGGGCCTGTGCCCGGTAGGCCTGTTCAGTAATCCATCCAACAGCAGGATGAAGCCAGACAAGTTGTACATTTCATGATTGTAGAGGATGACATGCTGACAACGAGGCAGCTGATGTGAAGTGGAACATATTACCAGAAAATGTATCACTTTATGGATCTATACGTAGATAAATCAAATAAAGTTATTGATGAAACATGAAGGTGCTGCACTAGCAGCAGACAGTGAACCTACTTCAGAGTCTCCAGTCTACAATGTGGACTCTCCAGAAAACCTTTCAGCAGCTTCACTCCTGAATCCTTCAGGTTGTTCTGACTCAGATCCAGTTTTCTCAGATGGGAGGGGTTTGACTTCAGAGCTGAGACCAGAGAAGAACATCCTTCCTCTGTGATCTCACAGCATGACAGACTGCAAACACACAAAACAACACACAGAGTTTCTTATATCGACACACAATGAATAATTATTTTCATCATAAACATGAGTGGCTTTCATTTTGGTTTCATCTTCTTTTGTAAACAGACATTTAGTGAAAATCCTGTCACTGTTGTGAGATTTTAAAATCCTTATTCCAGTGAAATAAGTGATTCCAGTGTAGTAGATTGCTGTAAGAAACTAAAAGCAGGACTTAAACCGTCCTGGTTCCCTGAAAGCAGGAGGGCCAAAGGATGTTGATGTTGGTTGGACAAGCCATCCAACACTTTGATCCCGAGCAGGATAGTGGCCAGTTCACCATTCACTTCACACCATTATTTCCAAATGCATATTATCAGAGACACTAGTAGACATTGCTATCCCACAGTAACATGTTGGTAACACCACCATGAACTTGTATGCAGTAGATGACTTCAGAGCTGAGAGCAGAGAAGAACAGCTGACCTCTGTCAAACTGCAGTAACTCAATCTGCATCAAGAAGAAATGATGAAGAGAAACAATCTGTTCATAATCCAATCAGATGTGTTTATCTTTTAAATGTGTAACTCAACTTCACAAGGGTTTCCTGCAGCGTGGTAGCAGACGTGTAAAAGCAGCTTAAGTCAGGAGAATTCATGACTTGTTTGAAATATAATATGAACTTTCAGGACAAACTGATCACAAAGCAAATGTTGAAATGAACCTGGAGCACAACAGGTTGATGAAAGATGTGAAATGGATGATGCTTTATAGAACGTTGAGACATCTGTTACTGAATGTATTGATCAGTATTGATCCAGATTCTAAAGAGCAGATCAGAAAATTAAGACAAAGTTTTAAAAAATTCCAAAATGTCATGAAAAAAAAGTCAGTATCAGAAATGTTATTTATAAATTACTTTAATAGTTATTTTCCTAAAGAATTAAAGAAAAGGTTTGGTTCCTTACGTGTAATTAAACTACATTTACTTTTTTTATGATGAACATTAAGTCACTCAAGTATAGTATATATATATATATAGTATATTCAAGTAACTTTTTGTGTCTCTTTGTAGTCTTGTTGTGTCTCTTTGTAGTCTTGTTGTGTCTCTTTGAGTGACATCTCGTAGGTGAAGGTCAGGGGGCCCCTGACACTTTGGGCCCCTGGGCCTGTGCCCGGTAGGCCTGTTCAGTAATCCATCCAACAGCAGCATGAAGCCAGACAAGTTGTACATTTCATGATTGTAGAGGATGACATGCTGACAACGAGGCAGCTGATGTGAAGTGGAACATATTACCAGAAAATGTATCACTTTATGGATCTATACGTAGATAAATCAAATAGAGTTATTGATGAAACATGAAGGTGCTGCACTAGCAGCAGACAGTGAACCCACCTCAGAGTCTCCAGTCTACAATGTGGACTCTCCAGAAAACCACTCAGCAGCTTCACGTCTGAATCCTTCAGGTTGTTCCAACTCAGATCCAGTTCTCTCAGATGGGAGGGGTTTGACTTCAGAGCTGAGCCCAGAGAAGAACATCCTTCCTTTGTGATCTTACAGCCTGACAGACTGCAAACACACAAAACAACACACAGAGTTTCTTATATCGATACACAATGAATCATTATTTTCATCATAAACATGAGTGGCTTTGATTTTGGTTTCATCTTCTTTTGTAAACAGACATTTATTGAAAATCCTGTCACTGTTGTGAGATTTTAAAATCCTTATTCCAGTGAAATAAGTGATTCCAGTGCAGTAGATTGCTGTAACAAACTAAAAGCAGGACTTAAACCGTCCTGGTTCCCTGAAAGCAGGAGGGTCAAAGGATGTTGATGTTGGTTGGACAAGCCATCCAACACTTTGATCCCGAGCAGGATAGTGGCCAGTTCACCATTCACTTCACACCATTATTTCCAAATGCATATTATCAGAGACACTAGTAGACATTGTTATCCCACAGTAACATGTTGGTAACACCACCATGAACTTGGTAGATCCGACACTTAGACCACTTCGTCATCTTTGTAGTAAATCACCTGATCCTGACCTGAGAGTTTCAAGTGTACAGTGAGGACTCTTCAGTCCAGCAGAGAGCAGCTTCAGTCCTGAGTCCTGCAGGTTGTTGTTACTCAGGTCCAGCTCTCTCAGACTAGAGGACTGGGAGCTGAGGACTGAGGACAGAGCTCCACAGCTTCTCTGTGAGAGGTTACAGCCTCTCAGCCTAGGGGAGGAACAGGGATTAATACAAACAAAATGTTTAATCAAAGTAAAATATCAAACATATTCAGTAATGTTAATGTATCTGTAGTGTATCCACCTACAGAGCTTTGTTGGAGGCTTTGATCACTGGCAGCAGCCTCAGAAGAGCCTCCTCTGAAGCAGAGTATTTCTTCAGGTCAAACACGTTCAGATCTTTTTCTGATGACAGTAAGATGAAGACCAGAGCTGACCACTGAGCAGGAGACAGTTCATCTGTGCAGAGACGTCCTGACCTCAGGGACTGTTGCATCTCCTCCACTAGAGAACGATCATTCAGTTCATTCAGACAGTGGAACAGATTGATGCTTTTCTCTGGAGACACATTCTCACTGATCTTCTCCTTGATGTACTGGACTGTTCTCTGATTGGTCTGTGTTAGAATCATTTAACATCAACTGACATGTTGTGCTTCATGTGTCCATGAACTCTGTGCTCTCCAAATAACCAGAAGGTTTATTACTTTATTACAGAGAGAATTAATGACGTCCAAGCAGTATCTTACAGTCACACCAGTGTGCTCATTTTAAACATTAGAGGCAACAAAAACAGGATTGTCTGCCTTTGTATTGTTGCTTTTTCTTCTCTGAGACATTTTATTTTGTAGTTTGGTAGCTTGGTCTATAAGCCAAGATGCAACACAAGACATGAGTCTCTGTTGTTAAAATTGAGACATTGCTTGCTTTGCTAATGTTTGTTGAAGTCTTTGTAATATGCCACTTTGATCTTCATACCATGACTTACCTTCAGGTTCTGAGATGGTTTTTGATAATTTCTCCACTAGATCGTTCCTCTTTATCTCCTTTAAAACATTCCGGATCACTTTAATAGTGTTTATGCCGTAGTTCTTGACCATCTGATCCACTGTGTCCATCCGGTCTGCATTCTCCAGTCGACTCTTTGGGATTGCTGGGAAGCCTTCTAGGACCTCCTGCTGCAGGTAACACTTGAATTCTTTAAACTCCTCGGCTCCTAAATCCTCCAAAGTTCTCTTGAAGACCACGATAGGGGTCTCCATCTGTCCTCTCTGTCAAGATACAAAAGAAATTGTTTCATAAAACTACAATTCTTACATTTTAAAATCATGTGATGAAAGAATAATAATCATGCTGTACAATGTGACAGGAACAATGTTCATAATCATGTCTTATAATTATTGTGATACTGCTTTGACAATTGTAGTGCTCAGTTCCAAGTAACTGAGCGCTGTAACCTAAAACTCCCTATAAGGAAGGGTATTCAATTAACATTCCAAAAGGTCCTGTAGAGAGATCGTAGAAAAATATGAAAGCATCAAAGTATAACCATCAAAACATATATTTTCTTCACCTTTTATAATAATCACAACATATAACTTGTTTACACTTTTTATAACCATCGTAAAATATAAACTGTTTTATCTCATGATAAGTGTGATTTAAGATATAAACTGTTTTATTTCATATTAGATGTGATTTAAAATATAAACTGCTTAGACGCTTTATGTAACATAGTCACTTTAGCCTTGAATACTGGTTTGGTTCTATCCGGACCAAACCAGTTACAACCAGTTCCATTCTGTTGTTAACTGGTACAAGATGCCTCCTGTATGTGTGACGCATGTGATTAGGGGAGGTACTAGAATCAGAGTAGTATAAAAGGAGCAGAAATACTGTAAGATACGGCTCCCTTCCTTTTGAAGGACGTCTAGAGACGGGACATTTTTCTTCATAAGAAGTTAGAAACCCCGGTTTAAAGGGAGAGACTTCCTTAATAGACCCTTAGGGGTCTTGCCCCCTGAGCGGGAGTAGAACACCCTTCTGCTGTCCCATTCAGAGATAGGAGAGAAGACAGCATGAGGAAAAAGAAAAAAGTGAGAGAGACTGAAAACAAGCAGGATATTTAGCATTCGTTTTAATACCACTGAGAGTGTTTCATTGAATTTAAATTGTTTTATGTGATTGCTTTGGAAAACCTTTAATAAAACCACAGCCTTACCATTTGTAAGTGACTGGAGCCAAACTAGAGACTCTGGTTCTTTAGAACAGTTTGACCATCTTCCCCTGTCCCTCAACCGTGTGATACAGAGGTGACGACCAGAGGGACTTAAAGGTGAGTACCCTGGGTGAAGACTTGGCAGTGTTAGTCATAAATGGTGAGAATTTTCACAATAGGCAATAGTAAAGTATAGACGATCTACATAACTATTCATACTGGGTGTTAGGGTTACATCCTACTGAGAGCACCTAGGGCGTAGCTCACGTATAGCTGTACAAGACTCTCGGGAAGACAATTAATTCCGAAATCCTAACGATTCAGGTACGGGGTGAGATAAAAGACCTACGGCATTGTTCTGAGGCGACTAACTCACGCGGGAAGGACAACCCTAAGGAGTAACCACCGTGTTAGGTGCGCACGCCTGTCCCGCTTTCCCCGGGGCGGGATCCGTTCACGTTACTGTCCAGATTGAGAAAATCTACTCGTGCAAAGGTCCGGAACATTACAATAATATCTAACTTGCGCTTTTTAGTGCCATATATATATATATATATATATATTAGTGCTGGGCATGTTAACGCGTTATTATATTAATTAATTAACACCGACAATTATATTATCGTGCGTTAACGCATTTTTATTATTAAGCGGACATTTTTAACACAAGAACCGGGCAGCGAGCGGTGAACAGCTGTGTTTGTGTGGCGTCACTTCCTGCTGCTGCCGCTCTCCCCCCCACCGGGTGACACGCCCGGTCCGGAACCGTCGGTCCCTCCTCTCTCTCTGTCTCTCTCTCTGTCTCTCTCTCTGTCTCTCTCTCTCTCTGTCTCTCTCTCTCTCTCTCTCTCTCTCTCACGCACACGCACGCACGTGCGCACACGCGCTTGCGATCGTCTCGTCACAGGATCAAACGTGACAATATCAAAATACATATTGTCGTGTTTTTAAATAAACGAGAGAACAAACTGCTCTTAACTCAACTCTTTATTAGCATAACTTCCTCATGCACGTCACTGTCACGGGTACAGACTACAGGTTCCATGCTTCACCTACACTCCCCTGGGTCCTAAGTCCCTCCATGTACAGCTTCTTATCACCCTCTATGTACCAACGTACATTTAGAACAAATACCACACATATTACGGTAATCAGCGTTGCATATGTGTCCAAAAAATACCAAAAACAATTTAGTTTTTAAAGTGTTTTGTTTGTAATATGTATAATAATCATATCATTTAGTTATCACTACTGAGAATTTAACAAACATAAAAACATGACGTAGATAGGTTTACAGTTTTCAAGGTTTATATTTCAAATTGCATCTCTTACACACATGAAGATAAAGTTATGAACACTGGCTGAATATCTATGATCAGAATCATTATAACTGTCACGATTAGGCTTTGCCTCCTGTGTTCTGTGTCTTTTTGTAGCTCCTCACTCTACCTGTCTGCACTTCCTTCACCTGTCTCTGGTTAGTAATCAAGCACTCCCTCATTCAGCGCACCTGTCTTCCACTCTCACCTCATCAAGCTCACTACTCTCACCTGCTCACCTGTTTCAGTCACTACTTAAACTCCTGCCTCACACACACTCACTGCCAGATCATTGCTTATTGTTACCCCATGTGCTTCATGCCTTCCTGCCCGGTTTTCCCGTCCTGTTCCCGGTTTTCCCGGTTTTCCCGTCTGCCTGCCCGTTCCTGCCGGATTATCCCCTTCGTCTCCTGTCTTGTCCGTGGATCCCCTGTTATGTCCTGTGAGTTTCCTGTGTTGTTTGTTAAATAAATATTCGTTTGCACACTACTCTGCCTGGTCTGCACTTGAGTCCTTCACAATGCCCCGTGACAATAACTGTGTTATAACTGCTACTGTGTAAAGGGAATACTGCTGTTAAAAAGAACCTGATTTGTTTAAAGTGTTTGTAAACCAAATGTTATTGCACTTTTGTTCATATAGCAGTACTTTAAAATAAAAGTGTGCAATACACTACTTTTGAATTCATTATTGAACTTTGCGCATAACAATGAGATTAATCGATGCCCAGCACTAATATATATATATATATATATATATATATATATATATATATTCAAGACGCCTAGTAGTAGTAACAACATCAAATAAAGAAAGTACACATCAATTATATTTGATAAATTATTATTCTGTTTTCACATTTAACTGGGTGACTATAAATGATACATATGAATACATGAATAAATGTTCTTCTCTCATTTCAAGTAAAATAAGACCTCCATCTAAAAATAAAACACACAAAAAATTCTTTTTTTTAAAACTTGCATCTTTAAAGAAAGTGCTTGATTTTAGAAAAATGTATGAAAATGAAAAATTAAAGAGTGTCTGGAGTTAACTTTTATCTTCTCTTTTGTTGAATCATTTCACATAACGGTCTCAGTCAACTTTATAATAAACAATCTCTACACATCTCAACATCTTCCCTCAGTGTTTGGTCTAAAGATGTGTGTTTGGTCTCGTAGTGACGTTTCACATCGGTGCTTTAATAATGACCACGATATCTGAACACATGAGACAGAGGTTTAGTAGCACCAGAAGGAAGAATGAACAAATAAGAGTCCGTCCATTCTTTGTTAAAGCTCTGTTTTCAGGGTCTACTTCTCTCTCTCTCTCTGTGTCTGTCTGTCTGTCTGTCTGTCTGTCTGTCTGTCTCTCTCTGTGTGTGTAAAGGTCACTCGGCTCACGATGCGTTTCAGAATACAGATATTCGATTGGCTGAGTAGCGTCACGTGAGATGATTTACAATGTATGTAATTGGTCGGTGTGTTTCCTGGACTGCTGACCGAGTGCCGTAAAGGCCAGAAAAGCTGTGCAGGTTAAAATAGAAGCACTTATACGTCCGGGTCCGGATAGGACAGCGTCCGCCTATTAGTGACCCCTGGTCTATTGCATACATTGTACAGAGTATTATAGCATCTTCACTGTTACTACACCACCAGACACACAGTTGAGACATGAAGTGATCAAACAGGTCTCCACTAGTGAAACAGAGTGAGTGTCAGGGTTGTTAAGATGGTTTGTTGTGAACATTCACAGTGTTAACAGTTAAAAAACACTCGCGTAGATCCAACCTGTCAGACCAGTTCAGACACTCTTTCACTGATGACGTGAACTCAGATTACAAACTTCTGATGAAACTTCTTGAGGAACATTGTATTTCTAAAGATCATTGTTCTTTATCGCAGAGAGAAATTCTACTGCATATAACAAATCTATCTTTTGAAACATATTCTATTCTCCAGTTAAACAGAGAAACAACACGTAGTGATCAAAGTGATCCTGATGATCAAACATGTACAGATTCCTCTGGTAGGATTCTCACCTGCTGAACTGACTTCAGGTCAGTTTACAGACACGTTCCACCTTCATGTGTGGAGGAAACACTGGAGAGAAGAAGCTGCTCGTGTCCTCCTGTCAGTCCTGGTGTCTGTGTGCATTTGATCTGAGGACTCCGTCACACCCTCATCACTTCAGAGTCCAAGTCTAAAATAAAACCAGTGAGACGTCAAAACCTGTCCAACAGGAGGTAGATGTCAGCCTATCAGAGGTGGTGGATGTCAGCCTATCAGAGGTGTTTGTATTTCCTCATTCCTCTCCCTCCCCTGTAGCTGATTCATGCTGTTGTTTCTCACTTGTACTTCACTGCTTTGTACTTTTCCTCTATAACAACAAATCATAGTGTCGTAGCAAAAACTCCTAAAGTTGGTTGTTCCTTTAGCCCCATATATTCGATGTCCTATATTGTTTTTACCACGTAGAGTTCGGGTGCAGTATGTCTGACTCGCAGCCTTGACATGCTCCAGAGGAGCTTATGGTTCACTGTTGCTTTACATTTATTGCAAAATAAAGCAAAATAGGAACATAAGAAGCAGTTGTTTCAAAGTCTTTGGGTTGTTACTGCAGCGTTGCCGATGCCTTTCAATCAGCAGACGCTGTCACAGGCTGAGGCCGAGGTCACAAACGGTATCTGCCGTCACACGCTTCTCCACCTCACTATCGTCATGCCCACCATCTTATAGGCTGCCCTCCTCACCTGTGGGCGGGGCACACTAGCTTTCAACACGAATAAAGAAAAAGATCAGTAATTAAAATACATAGACATGAACTTAAATGAGGCTCCTACACATAGACACCTGGTCAAAGTCACCGACAGATGGTGTAGTTCCATCAACTGTCCACTAGAAGCTGCTAATTAACCATCTAATGACAAATATATATAAAATAAATATCCTTAATAACGTCTATCTGAGATAAATAAATAAAGGATTTGCATGTTTTACTGGTTGAAACTCAACTCCATGTAGTTTTAATCTGAGCTCACATCATCAGTGAAACATGTAGAGAATGTCAGAAGTGGTTTGACAGCTTAGATTAAATCATTTCCTCTTCATCCTACAAGTGTTGTTACAACACTGACTTAGTTTCACTGAATCTCACAGGCCATGTATCAACCGTTAAAGTGTTCAAACTCATTTAAAAATGGACCTGATCAATAGTTAAAGACTCATAAAACTAATTTAGTAATGATTAGAAACCCTGAACTCTGAGTTAGAGAGTTAGTTCCTGGTGTTCTCTCAGTCTTCACCTGAGTCCACTCAAAACCAGCTGCTACCTGTCTGTCTTTTTCATTCTCCAATTGTTCTACCGGTTCATCAAGGATAAATGCCAACAATCAGCTGGATGTTCACTAAAGAACAAACCTCCTAAAACAGACGAGGCTGGTGCATGAAGTCAGTGACCCCTCACTCTGTCTAAATAAACAGCCGGTGAACTTTGTCCTTCAGCTGCTTCAACATGTCTCTTGGTGTTTCAGTGTAAACTCCAGTAGAGTGTGACCATGGCAGAGAGGAGAGCAGCAGTGAAGGCAGCAGCAGAGCCGGACTTCCTGCAGTCCAATGATCTGGCCTGTGAGGCGGTCGGTGGGAAGGTGAGTCACTGTAACGGAGCTGCAGAAATACACTCAGATGGATTGATTCACTGAATACATGCACACGTGTGTCCTGTCTTCTGATGGTTGGTGACCTGCCACAGTTTTATGTTTCCTATTTTCATGATATTCTGTTTATTGTTCAGAGCGAGTGATGCAAGACAATAAAGTTGTATCTTATATTAATAATATAATAATAATATTATCAACAACCACCGGTACCTAAAGGCATTTAATCCAGATGTGTGCACATGCTAATCACAAACATATGAATATACTTAATATTAGGGGTGCAACGGATCACAAACCTCACGGTTCGGTTCGGATCACGGTTCTTGAGTCATGGTTCGGATCATATTTCGGATCAACAAAGAAAAGGGGAGGAGACAAATATAACTTTGCTTTCCATTTATTAATTAAAGAACTTCAAGAACACTTAAAGAAAAGAACTTTGGGCTATAGTCTTACATAAAAACTAAAATATTGAAGATGTCCAATTTGAAATGAAATAAATAAATACAATTAAAACATTCAAGAATATTCAATTCTGTTTAAGTTTAAGTGCAACATGAGGTATGTTGATGCCCTCGTCCTTTGATCAATATTGAAAGAATATGTGAGCTAGCTTCCACTGTTTACACTGAACTGAACTGATCGGCAACAACTTGGGTCTGTGTTTACTTCCTGTCAGGTTATGTCATTCAAATACACAATAATGTTTACATTACTGTGACATTATTTAAAAAAAGATGAGAATATCTCCATTGTCTGGGGAGAGGGTCGACCTTTCTGTAGTGACTGTTACTATTGGGCCTGTAGCTTCCACTCTGATGCTTCTGTCAGCACCTGCACCAGGTGTGTGTCTGTGTGACTCTCACAGAGGGGGCGTGTCTACAGCACCTGTCTGTGTGACTCTCACAGAGGGGGCGTGTCTACAGCACCTGTCTGTGTGACTCTCACAGAGGGGGCGTGTCTACAGCACCTGTCTGTGTGACTCTCACAGAGGGGGCGTGTCTACAGCACCTGTCTGTGTGACTCTCACAGAGGGGGCGTGTCTACAGCACCTGTCTGTGTGACTCTCACAGAGGGGGCGTGTCTACAGCACCTGTCTGTGTGACTCTCACAGAGGGGGCGTGTCTACAGCACCGGACTATGAATCACTCCGCCGTGGTGAAAGCGGTCACAGTCTTTTCCTTGTCGTATGTCTTTCTCTTTAAATAACGCCTACATACCGTAACGGTTTTGTACACCACCGTTATCCGTCATTATACTTTACAGGGAAGACAAAATGATCCCAAACTTGTGACTTAAATGACCCGGGGGCTTCTGGAGTTCCTCCGCTCGCTGTGACTTTCGCCGTTAAATGCTTTTAACCTGCTCCGTTCACGTGAACACATGCTTTATATCTGTTCACTGACACTTTGCATTGATATTCGGGGACTTGTTACTTGAAAAGGAACAGCAGCAGTAAAACTGTATTACACACTATGATGATTACACTGTAAAAAAGAAAAGAAAAAAAATACTCAATTGATCCACGGTTCACGAGTGATCCGAACCGTGAGGGGTGATCCGAACGGATCACGGATCGACCCGTGATCCGTTACACCACTACTTAATATGCAGTTGTTTATGTCTATGCATCGATGTTAGAGCAGCATGTTCAAGGTGGAGCTAGTTTGAACCTCTTCACTGTAGTCCAGTGGGTCCTGACCCAGGGGTCGGGCCACATGTTGCTAATCCTTGTGCTAAGCTAAGCTAACTGGCTGTAGCTTTATTCTTACTGTACAGACATGAGAGTGTTATCAATCTGCACTAATCTGAATCCAACATGAGAGTGAATGAGCCTTCATCTCACGATGGAGAACTATTCCTTTAATATTTGGATTCCTGTAGCTGTATTGTCCATATTTTCATTTTTTGGTTGTTATTGATATAAAGCGTGTTGTTGTTCTTCCAGGTTATTTTTGCTACAGACGAATGGTTCGCTCCTGCTGCCAATCTGCTGAAGGTACGACTTCAGGTTTGACTTCAGCTGCACATATTAAAGCCACAGTTAGGCTCCTTTACCACAACACTAACGCAGGAGAACCATCTTCTCTTCCAAGATCACCAATGAAGACACGAGGTGGGAGAGCAGGAGGTTGTTTTATTTCACGAGCACTTCAGTTCGATCAACAACTATACACTCTAAACAATTTCACCGTAAAAAAACAGTAACTTACTGGCAGTAGGGACGCCAGCAATATACTGTTTTTTTTACGGTGAAGCTGCCGTAATTTACTTTTACGGTATCTTACCGTATACTGGATTACGTTATGTGATAATAGGATAACTGGGTTTTACAGTGATTTTACGGTATATGCCAGAATGTTACCGTTTATTTACAAAAGAGTAATACAACCCAATACCTTTGCATTTAATTCCCAACAAATAAAAGAATAACAATAGACATTCAATACATAATTGTTGCAGTTTAATACATGTTCTCAAATAATAAAGGGACATTTGTATTACATCACAAAACTCACAATGTACTGAAAAGTGGCAGATGATATGTTGTTCAGTGGTAGGTACCTATCCCTGGAGTGGTATGATGCTGTGGTTCAGTGGTAGGTACCTATCCCTGGAGTGGTATGCTGCTGTTGTTCAGCAGTAGGTACCTATCCCTGGAGTGGTATGCTGCTGTTGTTCAGCAGTAGGTACCTATCCCTGGAGTGGTATGCTGCTGTGGTTCCGTGGGATGTACCTATCCCTGGAGTGGTATGCTGCTGTTGTTCAGCAGTAGGTACCTATCCCTGGAGTGGTATGCTGCTGTGGTTCAGCGGGATGTACCTATCCCTGGAGTGGTATGCTGCTGTGGTTCCGTGGGATGTACCTATCCCTGGAGTGGTATGCTGCTGTGGTTCAGCGGGATGTACCTATCCCTGGAGTGGTATGCTGCTGTGGTTCAGCGGGATGTACCTATCCCTGGAGTGGTATGCTGCTGTTGTTCAGCGGGATGTACCTAACCCTAAAATGCTATGCCAGTACTTTTCCAACGGCACACTGTTTGCTGAAAGCAACATGCAAGAGAAATCACAACACACCAAATCAGTTACAGCTTCCTTGAAAACATTAAATCCCACGAGCTTTGGCTCAGGTTTACAAAAAGCAGCGTCAATTGAGGGAAATGTGTTAGAAAAGCATTAAAACCCTCAAACAGCGGCTGACGCACGCCGATGGCCATGTGCAAAAGACTCCCAGTTCTCTCGGTGCAGCAGTCTCCCACAGTCTGGACTCTACCTGAACACATCAGAAGTGTTCATGGAGAACCAAAGGCTACAACTGCTGGCCTCATCTAAGCAGAGCTGAAGATGTGAGCGGCATTTCAAAGCTCTGACTACAGTCTAAAAACAGTTTGAGTTGTCACACGTCACACATCTTCGTACCAGAATCACCTACAAACCAGGAAGTGGTAGGACCCCAGACCACATGAGCTGCCTGTGACCTGGGTTTATATGTCCTGTTGTTTTGGGTGGCGAGTTAAATCAGTCATTGGCTACTCACCAGTCCCTGGTGGTTACACAATTATTAAGTTTGAAAGAAAAAGTTATTTTATTTTGTCGTTATCTCTCAGCTCCAAGCTCATTGATTCCTAAAAGACGCTTCACTCTTTACAAACACAAATCTATAGTTTCATCATTGACTCACGGTAGTCTTCATCAAACTAACAGGAGGAAACAGTGACTTTGTTGGGGACTATTTTCAGCGGCGGATGAATCCACAGTTGTAGAGCTGTAGAGAGTATTTGTGGCAGCAGGACGGTGAATGTGTGACTGATACCAAACAGAGATCATCAGCATCAGTGACGTTGTGCTGGTCATGTGATGTTTCATGTGATGACTGTGTGTTCGTCCAGAGAGAGCCGCCGACGTTCAGTGCTTCGGCCTTCACCCAGTTTGGAAAGTGGATGGATGGATGGGAGACGAGGAGGAAGAGGACGACGGGTTAGTATCACAACTCAGTGTGGGGTTTACATTTCAGTTTGGACAATTATGTTCAAAACTTTATGATGCTCACAGTTTATATATTCTTTAAAATAAACATCTATTTACATGAATCTCTCTTTAATAATGAACAAAAACCTTAAAATGATTCAAGTGAGCCTCGAGTGGAAGAGGACAACCTGCAACGAAGCTTTACTGACTGCTTACTTACTCAATGTATCAATATATCATGTGATACATTAATAACACTGTTAATAACAACAATACTACTACCACTAGTACGACTACTACTAATAATAATACCAATATAATAATAATGTTAACACTACTAGTACTACCATTACTAATATTAATAATAATCCTATTTTTTAAGTGAGTAAATTCAAAATGTAAGAAATATTAGGGACAATTGTAGGAGTTAAATAATTAATCCTTGTACCTCCTGCAAATATAATAATAATAATTTGTTATTATTATTAATTATATTTATACACACATACACACAACTCAATAAGAAGAAAACTTCAGATATGAAAACAGAAAAAGAACAGTTTTTAATAAATTAATAAAAAAGGGAGGTTACAAAGTACACATTACAATATCTTAGATTATATAAATTCATCAGCTCTCTATATAGGTGTGAATAATGAGTTCAATATACACAATAACATAAGAGATTTAATGTTACAGTATGTATACTATACTGTACACACAATATACAGTACAAATATAATAATACAAAGTACACATCAAACAAAAGAGAATACTGTGATACATCATATATAATAGTATGAAGAGTTGTAGTAATTACAGCATTGTTTTACAATAATATATCTAATGTAAATGTAAAATAAATCGATATGTGACTACTTCTTACAGAAACACATCAGATCAATACGTCTCTTTCTTTGGTCTCTTTAAGAGACGAGACAGCGCTCTCTGGAGGACAAACTGTGTGACGGAGACTCTAAACGTCCTCAAACTAAATCTGTGACACTTACTGATCAGCTGACTCATCAGTAAATATGTCTGCAATGAACTGATATCGATCTTTCTCTTTATTAAATGCAATGTGACCTCCAGCATCCATGGACTCTGAGTGCTCATACATCGATGTATCTGTTTGTCTGAGGTCACTTCTTCTCTCTAACTCTTTGTGGAGGTCATGACTGGAGCATCGTCCAGCTGGGAGTACCAGGACTGATCTACGGCCTCGATGTCGACACGTCCTTCTTCACTGGAAACCACTCGCCCTCCGTCTCCATCCAGGCCGGCTGTCTGGGTACCAGCTCCTCTGATCCTCATTAGACTGAACTATGAGACTCTTTGTGTTACTTAATGAGAAAGATAACAAACTTTAACACAAACTTTCTGCTGCAGTTCAAACGTCGGGTCTGTTGGTACCAAAGAAACTTCATTTACATGAAATTAATATTCGACAATGAATTTGTGACTGATTCTATTGGTATGTGCACACAGAACAAAATGAGTTATTTTGTTTGTTAGACACTTTAAAAGGTGCACAAATAGAGACTCAATGGTCCTTGTCTTTTGTAAAGCTGAATCTTTGGGCTGTGAAAGCAAACTGTTTGTATTTGCTTTGGTTTAATCTCATGTGTCCACTAGGAAGCAAACCACGGAAAGAAAACATGGAAACACAAACAGAAATGACAAGATGGCCACCGATATACAGTAGTCAGCTACAGCACCACCTTTAACTGTGACTCAGTATGAAACATATGGGACTGAAACATTTCTGACAAAGTGAACAAAGAGTGAAGATAATGATCTTCATGGGGAGAGATGTTGTGGCAGAGCTGTTGTATGAGACTGTCCTGAACTAACACCGACCTGTTCTTCACCAGACAAACCTCCTCCCTTCACCCTGGAGGGAGACCGAACCGGCATGGCCGCCTCCGACGGTCAGCTGGAAAGGACGCAAGTGAAGGAAACGGGGATGCAATTAAGAGACTTGGGATGTACCCTCAGTGTTTATGACTCTGTCGACCAATCAGAGGCTGTCTTCCGGTCTGTGTGGCGGGTCTGATGTCAAAGTTGTTGTGAGTTGTAGAACTATGAGATTGACTCCATCAGAACGGAGTGGATCATCGGTATAACCGGATATATTCCCGGTGGGTCGGGCTGGTTGTCTGGCTGTAAGGGCCGGTGACGAGGTCGGTGAACACGTTCATTTCACCCGTAGTTTAGTCTTTCAGGCGTCACGTTAGTTTGCCGTCAGCCCGGGAACATGTATACCGGAATAACAGCATGTCCCTCGCGTCACACGCCTCCGTGACGTCAGTAAAGGTTGTAGGTTCAGTGAGCTTCTCTCTTCAACACGGTGGAGACATGGATCCACATCTAACCGCTCTGCTGGTGAACCTTCTTCTGAGTCCCAGAGTGAAACAAAGTGGAACAGCGCACGTGTCATCTACACGCTGTGTGTTGTGATTCGCCAGTCTGTGTTCGACAGGCAGGACTTTAAAGGGTGAATTAACAAAGTGGTGAAGAGGGCGAGTTTATAGTGCTGATAGTTTATAAGGACACAATCTTTGTTCACATATTGATATTATCGGTCCAGCTGTTGTACTTCTGTATGCTCTTGACTGTCAGAGGTTGATCACAACAGGTTCAGCTTTCAACTCATTAACATTCTATCAATTACCATTTTAGAGTGTTGACATGGAGACTGAACATGTGTTCACAAGACGACGAGGGAGAGTCTACTACTGATACTTTAACATGACGCTGATACTACTTGTGTACTGATATTTAAATGAATAGATAATATCTTTAATCAAATACAATCTGGATGTCATGTATTTTTAGAACTGTACAAGTTATATACAAAAGAAGTATCACAATACACACAAACACATTTGATCCTGAACCTGTAAAAAAGGAGCTGCAGCACCGCGCCAGGAAAAGGGGAACCAGGGCCCCTTCTAGAGCCAGACCTGGAGGGGGACCAGGGCCCCTTCTAGAGCCAGACCTGGAGGGGGACCAGGGCCCCTTCTAGAGCCAGACCTGGAGGGGGACCAGGGCCCCCTTCTAGAGCCAGACCTGGAGGGGGACCAGGGCCCCTTCTAGAGCCAGACCTGGAGGGGGACCAGGGCCCCTTCTAGAGCCAGACCTGGAGGGGGACCAGGGCCCCTTCTAGAGCCAGACCTGGAGGGGGACCAGGGCCCCTTCTAGAGCCAGACCTGGAGGGGGACCAGGGCCCCCTCCAGAAGATGTTCTGATAATATACTCCGTGAAGAGACAGTCTGATTAAATATCCTTTGAAATACATATTAAATAAAACATGAACATTCACCGTTTTCTCCTTGTAAGACATTGAACACAGAACTTTGATCACAATATGAAAGTTGATAAAGAAAGTAGTCGTCTTCCCATGTGACCATAACTGAGCTAAAACATGAGGTGTGTGTCACATCTTGACTTCTAAAGTTCCCAGAAGAACAGAAACAAATGTGATTCCAGACATTAATAACACGAGTCATATACAAATGTACATCTAGAGGACCTTACAGCCGTGTGGATGATCTTCAGCTCCGATAATGTCTGCTTCACTCTGTCCTGCTGTTCATCACAGAATAAGTGACAGCAGCTGATGATGCTGATCTGTAGTTCATTGATGTTAGATGGTGCCACCTGGTGGACAGGTGGTAGAACTACACCACGTCTCTGACACAGGGTACATCTCAAGTCTCTTAACTGCATCCCCGTCTCCCTCACTTGGGTCCTTTCCTTGCGTCTTAGTCCCTCCCACCAGGGATGCATGGAGGAAACCATTCGAGGAGAGAGGAAACGAGGAAATATGTTTGAAGAGACATGAGACGTCCTTTCCTCTGAAGAGTCACGTGAAGCGACGATGCTGATTTGTAATAAGTCATTCATGCTTTGTTAAGTCTGTCAGCAAGGCGAGCAAATCACTTTTAAAATGCTTGTTTTCTGAATGGAGTTTGGATCGATCAGTGCTAAGCTACGCTAACATTGTAGCTGCTCCATCAACACGTTATTATGTTCATTGTTGTGCACGGTGGTGTGGTGGCTAGCACCGTTAGCCACCACACAGACCTGTCTGTCTGTGTAGTTAATATCACAGCCGTGTGTTTCTCTCTTTTCTGATTAACTCAGTTAAAGTCTGCCGTTACTCTCCATGTTGTTGTCATAGCTCACAGATTCACTCATCTCTTTTAAATCACTTCTTAAAATCTATTTTTACAGACTTTCATGTGATGTCATCGCTTTACTGCTTCATTTTTATTTGTTGATTTTACTAAATTATTATATTTTATTCATGAGTTCATATCGATTGTTTTTCCCTTTCATCTATTGTCCTGTTTTATCCGGTTTAACTCTGACCTTAGTTATCGTGCTCTGTTGATCTTTCTGTTGGTTTATTATCGTCTTGTTTTTGCTGCTTTTGTCTTTCAAAGCACTTTGTAAACTCTGTTTTTAAAGGTGATATATAAATAATTATGATAGAAACATTTATTAAATAAGCACGAGGAGCGTTCTACAGCGCCCTGCGGACACAGGACGTAAGAAGTAAATCTTTTTAAACACAAACAGCTGGTCTCTGTAGTTTTCATCTGACAAACAGGAGGAAATGGTGCATTTGTTAGGGACTATTTTCAGCGGCGGATTAATCTACATTTGGAGCAGCAGGACACTTTATGTAGGGTTTGCGTCTAAAAAAACAACAGAAGATTTTGCAAGTCGGCTCTGATTGGTCCTCTGCCGGGAACCCGTCCTCTGCCGGGAACCCGTCCTCTGCCGGGACCCCGTCCACTGCTGAGACATTTCTCTGTTGAATTTCCAAGGCGCTCCGTGTTGTCAAACTCAGCGCTATGGAAAGACACGAGTCCACCTCAAGGAGAGCATTGATCAGAACTGAGCAGGCTTCAGATCCCTTTCTTCGCACTGTGTCAATCACGTCTCGTGCTTTGTCTGCTCTGTGTTTAGCTTCGACCGACTCCATTTCAGCGTCAGTAATCACTCCGTGCTCAAGAAGTTTATCCAGCAGCTGGTTCAGGACAGGATCAGACACTCTCTTGATGAATTGAGTCCGAACTGAGAGCAGCTTCTGTTCAGCTGGGACCCCGTCCTCTGCCAGGACATTTCTCTGTTGAATTTCCGCTCTTGGACCTGGAAGATAACGAAGAAAATACTATTTGTGTTTTATAATCAATAAACAGAAAATATTGTAAAGTTCAAAATAAATGAAGTCTGTTTTGGACGGCTACAGGAAGATATTTCTCACATTTCTGCTGCTATGTAAATCACTTCCTGTGTTCTCCTTTAAGAAAAAGGATAGAATGTATACATAAACTGTGTATATGTATACATATTGTTCCCAGTAGTGATTCATGTAAGTAGTGGTGTAAAGGAACATTGTCGATTCGTAGAAATATACAATCAGGACATCAGCATTCATGCTTTCTGTTCTCTGATCTCCGGTAATGTTACATGTAAACAACAAATCCATGTTGAAATAACGGCGAACGTACGGAGGTTCCATTCAGTTACATTATGATGCGTTCAGGCTCTGTTCAGGTAAAGTTATGATGTGTTCGTGATGTGTTCAAATGTAGTCTGTATTTCCTAATCAACTTCAGAGCGGTTGAATAGATTTCTTTGGACGGTGGAGTCTTGTAGACCGGCTGCTTTAACAAAACAACAAGAAGGTATCTGCCAACATGGATCATCTATGATCGGTAATCTGCAGCAGATAAATGTGATCAGGGATCTCTAAACGTTAGATTTGCTCCTTTCTTCTGTTGTGCTGATCAGATCCGTGACTCCGATCTGAACCGTGAGCTTCATGATCCGTTGCAGCCGTACATGTAAGGCAAGGCAAGTTCATTCATTGAGCTCATGACAGCAAGAATTCAAAGCACTTCACATGAAACATCAAAAGCCCAAAATGCAAAAGAGACATTATGAAAAGACATTTAAATACATTAAAGAGCCAAAATAAAAACAAGCTAAAATAGCATAAAACGGGTATAAAGTTACAGCACAGTGTTTCATAAACAGGAAAGTCTTCAGCCTTCATTTGACAGAAGTGAGAGTTGCAGCTGTTCTGCATTTTGTTCCAGATATATGGAGCATAAAGACTGCAGCCTAAATAAAGAATATGAGATGTGGAGCTCCCTGAATGTTCTGTTCTACTCTCGTCCATCACTGGGTGTCTGATAGTCTTTACCTTCCAGTGATACGAGACGCTTCCAGACTTCGTTCCTCTCTTCGTCCTGGACCGACAAAGACACTGTCTCCGTGTTGGGGGTCAGGAAAACTTCAAATGTCGGATGGATATTTGGTCCATACGTCGAGTCAAATAGTTTACACTGAAAACAAGAACCAGAAGTCAGAATGTGTATCTGCTACCTCCCTGATTGTGAATCATAGCGTCTTTTTCTGGCAGGTCTCTGGGGATCCCTTCATCCCAGCATTTCATCAAAACACTTTGAGATGTTTGTTTTGTTTCTAACATTTCACACTCTAACCATCATTGTATGATCCACTAGCATCGCCCTTTTGCTTTTTATTATCTATTTGGGCTTCTATCTATTGGTTTGACTCTGTTTTCCATCATGAGCACCATCATACTTTGTATAGATGAGCTGGAGAATGCTCAATCTGTCGGCCGTAACGTTAAGAGACGAGGAAGATGATCCGTCAGAGACGACGTGTACGGTGATAAAATCACTCACAAGCTATAATCTGTGAATAAAGTTCAGGACAGACAGACAGACTAAACAAGCTTCTCTTTCATCTTCTACAGTGACGTCACCAGCATCACCAGTTCAGAGGTTTTTTACTTCAAGCACCCGGAGAGGCCGCACAAAAAAGGCGGATTGTCAATTGAAAATAGACGATGGCACTCAGGAAAAAATGCTATGTGGACACAGACCACTACAAGCTACTAAGGCCAGAGACACAGTGGAGGGATAACAGCTAACGGAACTACCAATACACACAATGCTGATACTGGCTCACGGTTACTGTTTTGGACGGTGTGTTTGGCTAACAGCTAACAGCTAACAGCTAACAGCTAACAGCTAACAGCTAACAGCTAAGGGAACTGCCACAGACACAAACTGAAAAAACATGCTGGTGCTCAGGACAAAAACTGAATGTGGACACAGACCCTTAGAAGGGTAGAAGTGACCTGACTCACCTCAGGCTGGATCAAGAATCCCTCAGGTTCACAGTGGACATGGTACCTTTTACCAACGTCCAGCAGACATTCGGAGGAGATCTCGATGTGCTCTGCACGCCGTCGTCTTTTGGCAACCTTCGGTAACGGGACATTTTTATTAGTTTAGTTTAAGCTCAGATAGTCAAGGTAAAGGTAACTTTATGTGTAGAGAACATCTAAACATGAGAATCACAGTCAATTAAAAAGATAATTATGAGGATATACTGTAAATAAATGAATAAAAGCGTAGAATAAATGTTTCTAGATAAAAACAAATGCTGCAGCACTGCAAACAAACAGGTCATGTCTTCATGGTGACTATTAAAAGGCTAAAGAAAAGAGATGAGTTATCAAATGTTCATCTTCTTCATTTGAATTCAGAGTGATGTTTCCTATTTTTATTGAACGAGAACATCATCGTTATTTAACTTTATGGAAGATTCAAAGTTCTTTTAATTTGTTCTGCAACCATCCCTTTCTTTGGCCTCTCTACAGATCCACTGAACTGTGACCAGATGGATTAAAATATGTGTAAAGGTGTGCTGCTGGAAACAGGTAGGAGTCCATCAATTGTTGTAAAGTCACTAGTATTTCATCATCGTACAGATCATAACAACACGTTTGCATTTTTAAACCCATAATTTCAACCAAGTTGTCTTGAATAAGAACTCGGGTAAGTGGTGAGAAGGGAAGGTTTTCCTTCATATTGTGACGGACTGTCATGCAGCATTAAACAAATCATATTCAATGATGTGAAGTTCAGTTTGCATCCAGGAGGGAGATTCTCATCTTTGGGACGTCAAATACTGAAAGTCCAGAAGCCGTTCTCTCTCTGTCTGTAGATTCTAAAGTGTTCTTTAAGTTTTGGAACTAACCGAGTCCATTTAAAAAAAAAGAGACTGAGACACAAGTTAACTTTAATAACGTTCACTCTGCCTGTAAAGCCTCTCAGTTGAGTGATCCATCTCAGCTAATCTGTGTTGTGTTTACTATTCATGCCATCTGGTAGAAGTATCACGAATGTTACTGGCAGATGGAAATACATGCTGAGAGAGAATCAAAAACTACAAAAACAAAACAAAGCAATCTGAAGATTTACAGTTCAGATAGATTTGATTCTTATCACAGCACAAGGAGCAACGTGTGAACCGGTGGAAACAGCTGTGGATTAAAACAAGAGTTTAAGTTGCTGGTGAGCACATATGACAGACTTTACCTCATGCACAGAGATGTTGTCCGGCAGCAGAAACACGTTGAGAACTTGATGCCTGACGTGCGGTCGGAGGAACAGCAGAACTTGGCCCTTTACTGGCCACATGACGTTCAGAAACCTCCCGACGATATCCCAGACCAGGCCAAAAGCGGAGAGGTTAGGGACCTTCACCACCACATGAGTATCCGTAATCTCCAGCGGCTCCAGGATTGTCATTCCATCATCAGTGATGTGGACGACAGACAACAGGCCGTCAACGACCAACGCTGTGGGAGCAAAGAGCTGTTAAACCTTTATTTATTATTGATAAAACAGGTTCATCCCAACCTAATTCATTTCTTACCACTTGAGTTCAATTTGTCATTTTTTCTCCACCAGGAGAATCATGCGATTGGTCTCATGCGTGCCTGTGATTGAGTGAGTGTGCACCTCTGTGTCTGTCCACGGCTAATCTCACCTTCTGCTACAGCTGACTGCATAATATTTCAGTTATGGCTGCATTCTCAAGGACCTCTTGTGGTTGCAGTGACTCACACTTCCTCAACACAACTTGTATTGCCTGTTTCATACTGCCATTGACTGCCTGCTAACCCACCACTATTAACATCCCCCCGGCCCCGAGTGATACCCCAGCTGAGTGCATCACCGACCCCCCACCAACTACTATGCTGCAAGAGACACAAAGGAGGTATAACAGTTTGCGGTGTGTTTGGCCTAACGACTAACGGAATGGACGATGTGTTTGTCAGCTAACAAAGCTACCAGTACACACACTGCTGAGTACCTCTCTGCAGCTGCTCTGCAGCTCACTTCTATTGTTTTAGACAGTGTGGTTGGCTAACCGCTAACAGCTAACGGAAGATTGAGCTGATTGTCTGCCTACATCACCGCTTGTTTTTGAGTTTGCATGAAGTGTGTTAGCCATCCTTTACCTATTATTTTTGAATTCATTATTATTTTCCCACATGTGATCTGTGCATTTAGTGTCACCAATCTATTATAATTCATGTTTTTGCATGTCACCAGATGCAGCTAGTTTTATGCATTAATACAACTCTTTGTAGTTTTACTAATTTATTCCTTAACACTGAAGACAGCCATGTCCTTACCGTCCTTTGTTTCACAGTGGGGGAGGTGGAGCTGACAGACTGCAGCATCCTCAGAACTCTTGATGTCGAACAGCGGCCCTGCAGCCTTCTTGCCAGCTGGTTGGAGGCCCTCATCCCATTGGACAGTCCTGTACAGCAGCTCTGCCTCTTGAGCCATAACAAACACCAGTCCAGTCAAAGAACACTGGAACACACCTGGACCAGGACACCTGAACCTGTAGGACACGGAAAGGACGAATTAATATAAGAAGCATCTATTGGCCTGTTAGTCACATGATCTGTTTTCACTCACAGGTGTCCATGTGCAGCACAGGGAAACTGATCGTAGTGTAAAGCGTGATGACACCCAGGGGACAACTCCACTCTTATTTAGGGCGTTTTCAGACCCGTAGTTTGTTTGCTTTGTCGATTCAGAGACTAACTTCGTACAGTGGTTGCATTTGCCCCTCGGTTTGTTTGTGTTCACACAGCGAAGTTCAAGACTCATGCCATGTGAGAGAAAGCTGTTCTGTCATTGGTCAGACACATTACCGGGAAGATTCCTCTTGATTATGGAGCATCAGCAGCATGTATTACTTATTGTGTACATACTCGCAAGACAATTGTTCTTGAGATGTTGTTCCCACTTCCCTCATCCCTGCCCACCTCCTCACCTGCATCTCATTCCCTCATCAACCTCTCTATTTATATACCGGCCCAGACTCTTTGTTCTTCTGTCAGTTCGTCATCGTTTCAATGTCGCCTTTTGTGTTCAAAGCCACCTGAACCAGGACCTGAACCAGGACCTGAACCAGGACCTGAACCAGGACCTGAACCAGGACCTGAACCAGTACCTGAACCAGGACCTGAACCAGGACCTGAACCAGGACCTGAACCAGCACCTGAACCAGTACCTGAACCAGTACCTGAACCAGGACCTGAACCAGTACCTGAACCAGGACCTGAACCAGGACCTGAACCAGGACCTGAACCAGTACCTGAACCAGTACCTGAGCCATGAATGAATGCATGCACAGTTTTATAAATCTGATTCTTGTTGTTTATATGGATTCTACACAGTTTTATAAATAAGGTCCAGGTCCTGCTTTGACTTGCTCCCCACAGACAACAGACCTTCGTTTAGAATCACAACTTGATGAACCATGAAAGAAGCTGGAATAGTGTATTTCATAGGATTACCTGTATGAAGATTCAGCTGTGTGTTCAGGTGTGAATGATAATGGAGCCTGGAATCAACAAGGCACAAAGTTAGTTATTGTAATATAAATCAAGTAACCAGCCACAGTTCTCTGCCCTCTGTTCCCCTGGTACACAATCATTACATTTACTCAGTAGTGAAACCTCAATAAATGAACTTCACGCTCTTCAGCTGCTGCTCCCTCACCTCTTTGTCGGGCACATTTGTTTTCACATCCAGTTTGCCGTCGGCGTCACCTGATGGAGAGAAGAAGAGAAAGAGAAACATTAGCAGACAACATTCTTCAAACAGCTCTAACAGAATAGAAAAATACTTTTTGTTACGATGAGGCTCATTAAGATCAGATGTTCATGTAGAATAGCTTGAATGGAGACATTCTCTCAATACTCACATTGTTTGTGTTTCTTAGTGATCGACCAGTCATCCAACCTGTCGGGAGGAACACAATCAAAGCAGCAACAAAAAGCTCAACATTGTTGTTTTTTACAGAATGTGTGTTTTCCAAAGTTCTGTATTTTTACGATGATAAAAACTGAATATGGTTCAGAGAATTCTGTTGTATATGATCATATGTCATCTGGTATTTTACCTTTGACTGTTGAAACTATCTTCGTCTAGATTGTAGAAGAAGAAAAGACGATCCGTCCGATGTGTTCTCTAAACGATATAAACAACGAGCTCCATTTTGTTTTCTACTCTCCTGTGAACACTGCGATGCTTTGTTTGGTAAGTCAAACATAGATTTTATGAATATGGATGATGCACAAAGACTGAGATGGCTGTTTAAAAGTGGAACATATAACTTAGCCAGGTATCTGCAGAAAGTCTGGAAGAGAACAAAATATCTCTTTACCAAGTTTTAGTTTTCATTTTCTTTAACATGTTTTATATTTTCAAGACCAGAAGATGTCTGGAAAGAAGTGGTGTCTTGTAATCCCATGTGGGATGGAGCAGATATTAGGCCATCAATGAATAAATATGTTTTATTTAAATCAATAGCTCAACGTTTCTCTGCCACAGTTAATGAACGTTTACTACCGCTGACGCTTTAAGATCCTTTAAGATCAGTATAATATCAGCTTTATGTCTGCAGGAGTAAAGAATGTTGAACTGACCTCAGAGTCTCCAGTCTACAATGTGGACTCTCAAGAAGGTCACTCAGCAGCTTCACTCCTGAATCCTTCAGGCTGTTTCTACTCAGATCCAGTTTTCTCAGATGGGAGGGGTTTGACTTCAGAGCTGAGCCCAGAGAAGAACATCCTTCCTCTGTGATCTCACAGGCTGACAGACTGCAAACACACAAAACAACACACAGAGTTTCTTATATCGATACACAATGAATCATTATTTTCATCATAAACATGAGTGGCTTTGATTTTGGTTTCATCTTCTTTTGTAAACAGATATTTAGTGAAAATCCTGTCACTGTTGTGAGATTTTAAAATCCTTATTCCAGTGAAATAAGTGATTCCAGTGTAGTAGATTGCTGTAAGAAACTAAAAGCAGGACTTTAACCGTCCTGGTTCCCTGAAAGCAGGAGGGCCAAAGGATGTTGATGTTGGTTGGACAAGCCATCCAACACTTTGATCCCGAGCAGGATAGTGGCCAGTTCACCATTCACTTCATACCATTATTTCCAAATGCATATTATCAGAGACACTAGTAGACATTGTTATCCCACAGTAACATGTTGGTAACACCACCATGAACTTAGTAGATCCGACACTTAGACCACTTCGTCATCTTTGTAGTAAATCACCTGATCCTCACCTGAGAGTTTCAAGTGTACAGTGAGGACTCTCCAGTCCAGCAGAGAGCAGCTTCACTCCTGAGTCCTGCAGGTTGTTGTTACTCAGGTCCAGCTCTCTCAGACTAGAGGACTGGGAGCTGAGGACTGAGGACAGAGCTCCACAGCTTCTCTGTGAGAGGTTACAGCCTCTCAGCCTAGGGGAGGAACAGGGATTAATACAAACAAAATGTTTAATCAAAGTAAAACATCAAACATATTCAGTAATGTTAATGTATCTGTAGTGTATCCACCTACAGAGCTTTGTTGGAGGCTTTGATCACTGGCAGCAGCCTCAGAAGAGCCTCCTCTGAAGCAGAGTATTTCTTCAGGTCAAACACGTCCAGATCTTTTTCTGATGACAGTAAGATGAAGACCAGAGCCGACCACTGAGCAGGAGACAGTTCATCTGTGCAGAGACGTCCTGACCTCAGGGACTGTTGCATCTCCTCCACTAGAGAACCATCATTCAGTTCATTCAGACAGTGGAACAGATTGATGCTTTTCTCTGGAGACACATTCTCACTGATCTTCTTCTTGATGTACTGGGCTGTTCTCTGATTGGTCAGTGAGCTACTTCCTGTCTGTGTCAGCAGACCTCGTAGGCGTTCCTGATTGGTCTGCAGTGAAAGACCGAGGAGGAAGCGGAGGAACAAGTCCAGGTGTCCATTTGGACTCTGTAAGGCCTTGTCCACAGCACTCTGGTAGAGACGTTTTGGTTTTGGTTTGTCTCTAAAGACTTTAGACAACCGGGTGGTTGTTTGTTCTTCTGACAGCAGATTGACTCCAGAGTTGATGAAGGTCAGATGGACATGAAGAGCAGCCAGAAACTCCTGAACACTCAGATGGATGAAGCAGAACACCTTGTACAGTTCACTCTCCTCTCTAAAGATCTGTGTGAACACTCCTGAGTACACTGAGGCTGCTCTGATATCGATGCCACACTCTATCAGGTCGGATTCATAGAAGATCAGGTTACCTTTCTGCAGCTGATCAAAAGCCAGTTTTCCCAGAGACTCAGTCATCTTCCTGCTCTCTGGACTCCAGTGTGGATCCGTCGCAGCTCCTCCATCATACTTAACCATCTTCAGTTTGGACTGAACCACCAGGAAGTGGATGTACATCTCAGTCAGGGTCTTGGGCAGCTCTCCTACCTCTCTGGTCTTCAACACCTTCTCCAGAACTCCAGCAGTGATCCAGCAGAAGACTGGGATGTGGCACATGATGTGGAGGCTTCGTGAGGTCTTGATGTGGGAGATGATCCTGCTGGCCTGCTCCTCATCTCTGAATCTCTTCCTGAAGTACTCCTCCTTCTGTGGGTCAGTGAACCCTCTGACCTCTGTCACCATGTCAACAAATTCAGTCGGGATCTGAGTGGCTGCTGCAGGTCGTGTGGTTATCCAGAGGCGAGCAGAGGGAAGCAGTTTCCCCCTGAAGAGGTTTGTCAGCAGCACATCCACTGAGGTGGACTCTGTAACATCAGTCAGGACCTTATTGTTGTAGAAGTCCAGAGGAAGTCGACACTCATCCAGACCGTCAAAGATGAACAGAACCAGGAACTCTTCAAACCTGCAGATTCCTGCTTCTTTGGTTTGACTGAAGAAGTGATGAACAAGTTCCACCAAGCTGAACTTCTTCTCTTTCACCACATTCAGCTCTCTGAAAGTGAATGGAAATGTGAACTGTATGTCCTGGTGGTCTTTGTCTTCAGCCCAGTCCAGAGTGAACTTCTGTGTTAAGACTGTTTTCCCAATGCCAGCCACTCCCCTTGTCATCATTGTTCTGATTGGTTCCTCTCTTCCAGGTGAGGCTTTAAAGAGGTCTTCTTGTCTGATGGTTGTTTCTGGTCTGTGTGGTTTCCTGGATGCTGTTTCAATCTGTCTGACCTCATGTTCATCACTGTCCTCTGCAGTCCCTCCCTCTGTGATGTAGAGCTCTGTGTAGATCTGATTCAGAAGGATTTTGTTTCCTGCTTTAGCGGTTCCCTCAAACACTTTCTGGAACTTCTTTCGAATGTTGGATTTGAGTTTTCGCTGGCACTCAGTAAGAATCTCTGCATGAATAAAACAAAGATACAAAGCAATGAGGGTTGTTTCAGTGAATGTGAGTCACTTCTAACAAGTGTACACATTTCTGTATTAATGAAATCTATTCATCTCATTTGATAACTAAAGGCTCTGAACAGGTAACTATTGTAAAATGACTTAGTATCATTTAACATCAACTGACATGTTGTGCTTCATGTGTCCATGAACTCTGTGCTCTCCAAATAACCAGAAGGTTTATTACTTTATTACAGAGAGAATTAATGACGTCCAAGCAGTATCTTACAGTCACACCAGTGTGATCATTTTAAACATTAGAGGCAACAAAAACAGGATTGTCTGCCTTTGTATTGTTGCTTTTTCTGAAATTTTCAAATGTATTTTCTCTGGTGGATGTGTGTTTGGTAGCTTCTTCTGAAACCCAAGTTGCAACTCGCTTATTTACGTTTAAAGTCTTTGTGAGATGTAAGTTTGATCATTTTGTTCATACCATGACTTACCTGATGTGGTTGTTGATAAACTCCTCACTAGATCATTCTCACCAATCTCCACTAAAACTATTCGAGTCACTTCAATAGAGTTCATGCTGTAGTTGTTGACCATCTGATCCACTATGTCCTTCCGGTCTGCATTCTCCAGTCGACTCTTTGGGATTGCTGGGAAGCCTTCTAGGACCTCCTGCTGCTGCAATAACCACTTGAATTTGTCAAACTGGTCGGCTCCCAAATTCTCCAAAGTGTCCAAGAGGACCTTTTTAGGTGTCTCCATCTGTCCTCTCTGTCAAGATACAAAAGATATTGTTTCATAATAATATAATTCTTACATTTTAAAATCATGTGATGAAAGAATAATAATCATGCTGTACATATTTACTGACAATCAGCCACTTAAAGGAGAGTATGAAGGAGGTTGCTTGATTGCGTAATGCACATGTGAGGATTAATTACAGGACTGTGGATGTTTTCTGAGGTATAACAGGAGAATCATAAGACGGCTAACATGTTGTGACTTATTTACAGTCTATTACTTACATGTTACAGGGTATTATAGCATTTTCACTGTTACTACACCATCAGACACACAGGTCCTCTAGGACGGGTTTTGTCCTCTGGGACAGTTGAGACATGAAGTGATCAAACAGGTCTCCACTAGTGAAACAGAGTGAGTGTCAGGGTTGTTAAGATGGTTTGTTGTGAACATTCACAGTGTTAACAGTTAAAAAACACTCGCGTAGATCCAACCTGTCAGACCAGTTCAGACACTCTTTCACTGATGACGTGAACTCAGATTACAAACTTCTGATGAAACTTCTTGAGAAACATGAACATTGTATTTCTAAAGATCATTGTTCTTTATCTCAGAGAGAAATTCTACTGCATATAACAAATCTATCTTTTGAAACATATTCTATTCTCCAGTTAAACAGAGAAACAACACGTAGTGATCAAAGTGATCCTGATGATCAAACATGTACAGATTCCTCTGGTAGGATTCTCACCTGCTGAACTGACTTCAGGTCAGTTTACAGACACGTTCCACCTTCATGTGTGGAGGAAACACTGGAGAGAAGAAGCTGCTCGTGTCCTCCTGTCAGTCCTGGTGTCTGTGTGCATTTGATCTGAGGACTCCGTCACACCCTCATCACTTCAGAGTCCAAGTCTAAAATAAAACCAGTGAGACGTCAAAACCTGTCCAACAGGTGGTGGATGTCAGCCTATCAGAGGTGGTGGATGTCAGCCTATCAGAGGTGTTTGTATTTCCTCATTCCTCTCCCTCCCCTGTAGCTGATTCATGCTGTTGTTTCTCACTTGTACTTCACTGCTTTGTACTTTTCCTCTATAACAACAAATCATAGTGTCGTAGCAAAAACTCCTAAAGTTGGTTGTTCCTTTAACCCCATATATTCGATGTCCTATATTGTTTTTACCACGTAGAGTTCGGGTGCAGTATGTCTGACTCGCAGCCTTGACATGCTCCAGAGGAGCTTATGGTTCACTGTTGCTTTACATTTATTGCAAAATAAAGCAAAATAGGAACATAAGAAGCAGTTGTTTCAAAGTCTTTGGGTTGTTACTGCAGCGTTGCCGATGC
>JAVDOI010000327.1:50000-90006 GCA_032191485.1 Leptoclinus maculatus
TTGTCACCTGTCTGTCTGCTGTCACCTGTCTGTCTTTGTTGCAAATTGCCAGTTCGACCCTCATCGACCTGAATGTCTTTTGCTGTTGTTCTGCTGCGTCGGCCTGATTTATGTATTTTTCACACTCTGCATGCTTTTATGTTACACGTGTGTTTTTAGTGTCTAACAATGCAGCAGAATTCATGTTTCTATTAACATAATTCCCTCTTTAGTTGCTTTGCATGTTGTTTTATGTTGCATGTCTTAATTGCACTTTGGCAATTTAGTGTCCTGAATGATGTTTCTACTCTTATTAATATTCTGTCTTCTTTTATTATTGTCTCTGCATGCTTATAAAAGGATAAATGATGAATACTTTGTAATTTTTATCTTCTATCTAAGGTGACTTTGTAACAGCTGAACATCTCTTGGCTAACATTACAGTGTTTTTATTAATGTGCATCTTTACCAAATAAACCAATACAATGAATTTAAAGAAAGTGACTTAATAATTACTTCTAAAAGATATTTAGTTTACTATCACATACGATAAAGAAAAGCAGTAAATCTAGAATCAAAAGAGAATTAGAGCGACTCGATCGATCCAATTTGAATCGCTACTGTTGTTGAGCTTTAGATGAGAAGATTGATACCGCTTTCTATTTTGTTTAAGTAAACACGACGCTTTAGCCAGCAGCTGGTTAGCTCAGCTTAGCTTAGCATAAAGACTACAAACAGGGTGGGTCATTTTCTCATAGACTTCTATACAACCAGAGGAGTCGCCCCCTGGTGGACACTAGAGAGAATGCAGCTTTAACACCGCTCGTTTCCACGCACATATTTTTTCCAGATGGTCTGGAAGTTTGAACCAGTGATTTCCTGCTCACACGCCTCCTGTAAACTATGGCAGAAAGTTACAGCAGGAGGAGGAGGAAGAGGAGGAGGAAGAAGAGGAGGAAGAGGAGATGAAAATGTGAGGAGGTACAAAAAGAAAAACAACTTCATAATAATAAATAATAATAATAAATTATAATAATAAATAATAAATAATAATAAATTCTCATGCAAAAGCGTTTGTTGTGAAGATTCGATCTTCCTTCAGTCGAGACAAACAAAAGCCAGACGCTTAACTTTGTTTGAAGAGTTTTTTATTTTTTTAGATGACTCGATAAGAAACAGAAGTCTTCTGCTTATGAAAGGAAATATCTCCCAGCATGCTCGGAGACCCGGGGGTACTTCAACCATGACATGATTAATAACCCTGCACTTAAAAATAGGCTTCAAAAATAATTACGGGAGACGGATGGGGGGGGGGGGGGCGGTCTCTGAATCAGAATCACTTTAATTACAGAGTACAAAGACGGATTTGTGTTGGTGGGATAAGTGCAACGATGAAGGCAAAGTGCTGCTGGGAGTCAAGCTCCGACACAGCCAGGAGGAGCTCCGGAGGAACACAAAAGTGATTTCAAACACCGGATCAATGTGTGATTAGAAGGACGACTCCTCAAACTTTACGGGAAGCAGAAGGAGATTGTTTTTGAGCTGGTTTGATCAGGAACTTTTTTTAACTCACGGAAAGGAAGTGAACACAATTCAGATCAGGAGACAATGTCTGGTTCTGTAGAGTGTTGCGTTTTCTCTCTTCAACAATTGACTATTGGTTATTTTCTCTTAGTGTCTCAGGCTTCCGAGGAGGCTGGCCGGTTAAGCAAACTCTTTGCCCCTATTTCGACACCACAAGATACTCTCCCACAATAGCAACTATCGCCTCCCGCCCCCTAGTTTCCTTACTGCATTAGTATATCGGTTTAACAATGTTGGGCAACGATTTCAGAGAGGATTTTTAAGTTCCAGAACAGCTTGCGCTGAACTGTTTTCGAATCCGGTTCTGTAGGTTCACTCTGTGGGATTTAGATAGACGTCTAAACTACCAGGACACTTAGGCAGAACCTGTGGGTGGATTTACCCCACTGTAAACAACCTTCTTTTTGTTTTCTTTAAAGACGTTTTTAAAGTTTGACCAATCACGAGTCTAGGTTAGATTCACACTCACCTCGGTCGATGCTGCTCCGGTGCCTTTCCTGGATACGATGAAGGGGGAGAAGAAAAATAAAAAGGAAACTCTAATAAAGTCCCTTGCAATACTTATGGTAGAGCAAGTATCTTTATTTTAACAATCAAGCAGTTACAAGTCTATATGACAAGTCTATATGCTAAAGCTATTTCTTTATCAAAAACGGCAAAAAAGGCTAAAAGGCTAAAAGGATAAAAGGATAAAAAGGCTAAGTTTAATGTGCGTACACTCTTTTTATAAGGCCTTCCGCAGAACACCCTCCTCTCCTTTTCTTCTGCCTCCCTTTTCTCAGCTTCACCCCTCCTTCTCCCCTCCTCTTGCTCAGCTGGTTTTACACAAGACTTCATTACGTAAGGCCTATTGCGCAATAGCCAGCTGGAACGAAGAGAGAGGCCCGCTTCCTGTCACTGGAGCATGTCACTTGCAGGCTGAAAAGTGCTCATTTCCACACACGCATTCCTCAAGCTCCAGCCTTGTGTTCTTTAAAATATAATATAGCAGTGGTACATGTGAGCAAAATACAGCATATAATATTATAGCAGTTTTCTTATGATACAGATTTTGAGAGTTGTTACAAACATCATTTGATTTTACACAACATCCTCCTCTTGTAACACCGAAAAACCTGTAAAATTTGGCTTAAAACTTCAAATGTTTAGGATCCAGTATGTACATATCATGTACTTCGGATTCTGGTTTTCCGGTCTTCTTCAGCACTCGGACGTGCGCCCACAGTCTGTTGTCTTCTTGTTGTAGAATGGTGACCATTACTCTGTCACGTCAAGGCCAATCTTCGGTTGCTGGCTCCGCTGCGCAAGGGATTCCAGCATGGGAGTAGGGGTTCTGTCCAAGCGCAGGATATGATTTTGTCATCATGTATGTGTAGGTAGCTTCGTCCCATCCTCTTTGGATGAAATCTCTTGGCTCTCGTCCCTTTCTGACAAAGCATATGTCGGGCCATTTGTTTGGATCGGTCATTGCTTTATCGGACATTTTATAACCTTCGTAGTCATAATATTGTTGTCTGGGTTCTCCTATGGGTGTGGGTAGTTTGATTCCCATTAAAGTTGCCATCACTGGCTGGGGTCTCTTTTTATAGGGAAGAGTGGATTTGCGTTCCTTCTTAGAGGACAGTGTGGGCCTGGGTTCCTTCTCAGAGGACAGTGTGAGCCTGGGTTCCTTCTCAGAGGACAGTGTGGGCCTGGGTTCCTTCTCAGAGGACAGAGTGGGCATGAATTCCTTCTCAGAGGGCAGTGTAGACAAGAATACCTCTAGGGCCTTGTTGGACAATGGTTCTATCGGTTGGTTCCAGGTTTGGTCTTCGGGGTCGAAGGAAAATCCCAGTTCTGTCACGCCTACCCATTCTGGTGCTTCTTTTAATTCTGAGGTGTCCATTTCTTGGTTCGGGCCTTGGTCTGTGGGTGGTAATCCTTGTTGGCCCACTCCGCTGAGGCTTCGTTTCCGGTGGTGGGTTTTGGATCTTGATCGGTGCTGTTTAGGAGAAGGTCGTCCATCTCGCTGGTTCTTTTCCTTTTTCTCACGTTTCTTAATCTTTCTGCGGGAGACATGGGGGTTGCTCCGTTCATCGTCCCGTTTGGGTTCGGGTTTTGCAGCTGAGGCCGCAGGGAGGTCATTGCTGCTGCTGGGCTGTGCGGAGAAAAACATACACCAATTGTTTTTTTCTTTTGACCATATGGCCATGGTTTTGGCATTTCGAGTTTGTCTCCTACATTATTGGTTATCACTAAATGATCCCCGTATGCCAAAGAACGACATGAGTCGGTTGGTCTTTGTTTTTCCTGTTTTATTAGTTTTTCTTCCACTTCTTCCTTCTGTATAATAAACAAAAGCTACGATTAGTGGGTATGAAGGGTTTCCCGTAGTTGATATAGCTATTATGCTGAGTATCAATCCAATCAGTTGGACTCCGAGATATAATATTTTCATTCGAGTACCGGCTTTTGTAGTTTGTTTGGTTAAGTATAATATATATACTATTACTATAATACAGGTACAGGATATAGGTATAGCTGTATAGTAGGTTGACCATTTCATATAGTCTATTACATTATTTGATAGAGTTAAACAAAGTATTATAATGTTTACCGGCATCCAAGCTTTTAAATTAGTTTTTCGGGTCAGAAAACCTATCATCACTAGTGTTCCCGATGGCTGTGGTTTGTTCAACAAAAACAACCTCAGTGCATTAGTTATGCCATATATTATTACCCATATTATATGATATTTTTCATGAATTAATGGTACAGTTACCTAGGTCCTGTTCTTCTAGAGAGGGGGAGGGTGGAGTGGACACCGTATAGTATGTACTATTGGGTCCTGTTGGCCAGTTTACTTCTGACTCTATTAATGGCTGGGGGACTAGGGGGGGTTCTATTTTGCACTGGTGGGTCTCGTTGTCCTTTTTCCGGGCCCAGCATGAGCAATTCCTGTATAGCTTATATTTGGGTTCTTCTATTTTTATGGAGAAAGGGTCTTTAGTTTGTCCTTGGGCTATATATGAGGTGCAAGTGACCGGGCCTTTTTCTCTAGTATCTAGGCATTTTCAGAGCTATGCTTACTGAGAGGGTTGTGGGGTCATAGCTTAGGTGTTTAGTCCTGCATGAGTTATTATACTGTGGGCTGGTGTACTTGTTCCAATACTCCGTGAATTTCTCCCATGTCCATCCGGGGACGGGTCTGTATTCGTAATTCCCCAACAGGTGGCACAGGGCTCTCTCTTCGTCCCATCGGGGATCAGAGCAATTGGCGATCCATGTGGTTGTGGAGCTGTCCCATACTGAGGCTCCGTGTTCACATAGAGTAGTCACATTAAGTTTTGGGGTGAACACATTAATTATGTTCTTCAAAAATCCCAGGGGGTCGGAGCAATTTGTTGTAGTACTGGTATTATCTGAAAAGCACCCTGAGAGGGGTAAAGGAACATTCTCTACCCATTTCAAGCTTATCACCTGAGTGTCATATTCATGGTGGGTCGTGTTAGGTGTGGAAATCGTCCATCTTGTTTTTCTACAGGAGAGGAGTGGTACAGTTAAGATCACCAGCATGAGAAATCCCATTAATAGGCTGTAACCACATGCTCTACAGTTTCGGGGCTTTTTTCTTTTTAGTGGTATCGGAATTTCCGGTTCTTCCACGCCTTTTTTATCATCAGGATCTATATCATACCTTCTCCTCCTGCTCCATCTGTTTCGTAAATGGAAACGTAAATTTTGCCACCTATTGGTGGTAGTGGTTGGTTCTATGTGTTACTCTATGTCCCGCTACATCCACCTCTAGATCCTGTTGATACACGAGGGTTGTGGTTAGGGCCAACATTTCTTAAGTGGTGAACATGCATAAGCATGAGCAGACTTTGGCATAGATAACATGTGCCGGGTTCATATGTTTACCACTCTAGTGGGTACCCGGCCCATCCATAGGGGACAGGCCTACTTGGGTCTTTCCCCCCTCATCGCAGGAAAGAATACATGTGAATCTTCTCGTGATTGGGAGGAATTTTGGTTTTTCCTCAACCATATTGTCTTGGGCTTTCGCCTAACTTCCGGATTAGAGTCACGTTATATTCCACTAGCGTATTTTAGTCAACCTGTATTAATCGGAATTATTTGTGAGATATGAACGCTTCCTTTGTTTTTAAGCTTCACCACGTTACCTGTAACTTGTTCTATTTCGTATTGACCCTCGTTGTTAGTTTGCACGGGTTGGTCGCCTTGTTTTTGTCCCCTGTTCAACCACACCCAGTCTCCTGCCTGTAGACAAGATGGAGAGGGATGGTTAGGTTGGGATTTTGTTCGCGGAAGTTTAGGTAACGATAGGTGTTCATTTAGGCACATTAAATACCTGGGGTCGTCCCAGTCATTTCGACAGTTTGCGCGTATAAAATCTTTAGCTGATCTAACCGCTCGCTCTGCTATTCCATTTGTTTCGGGTTTATAGGCGCTGGCCCATATTATTTCTACGTCTAGTTGCAACATAAGTGACTCCACCAGTTTATTTTTGAAATGTGTACCATTATCCATTCTAAGTGATTTCGGAGTTTTACCTGTAAAGAAGCTCGCCAGGGAGACAACAACGTTGCGACCTGTGGCTGTTTTAAGCGGGTATACTCGGGTATCTCCCCCTGCGTTATCCGTGACAACCAGGAAGAAGCGATTACCTCTTGACGAAAGCTTATTTAATGGGCCTGCTATGTCAGCAGAATAATGCATTCCAAGATGTTCTGTTGTGATAGGGAGTGGGGGCCCATGGGCCCTCAACATTCCCCCTTTATCCGCGCATTTACCGCAATTGGTTTTAATGATTGGAAAAAGCTTGTTGAACTTCGGTAAATCAATCCGTTGTTCTTTCAACCAGATCTTAGTTCTTTGCATGCCGCAGTGACCTAGACATTCATGAATTTTTGTTAATATTGCTTTAGCTTTGTCTTCTGGGATTTGCACACCGTTCTCTGTGTCCCACTCTGGGGAAAAGATGCACGTTTTTCTAAAAAGGAGGCTTCCTAAGTGAATTTCCTCCTCTTGGTCCCTTGACTGTGCTAATTCATCCGCTTCACGGTTACCTTTGTGTTCTTTAGTAGTACCTTGCGTGTGACTTGGTATATGTTCCACTTTTTTTTTTTAGTTCCGCTATTACGGACCAGCTTTGTTGATGTTTCAGTTCTTTACCTTTATGGTTCTGAAAATCCCTTTGTTCCCAATATAAAAGTTCTTCAGTAAACCCTTTACAGCAGTAAATGCTATCAGTGATTATTCTTATGAGCTTCTTTTTACGGGTGTCTGCCCAGGCGAGGGCTTCAAGAAGGGCTGTAACTTCTGCTGTTTGAGCTGTCCCTTCAACGTATCCAGTGATTCTGTCCACTGTTACGCCTTTTGGGTTTTTCATTATACATGCCCATTTAGCTTTTTTGTCTGATTTCTTTTTAGACCCATCGGTGTATATTGTCACCTCTGGGTCCCAATCATCAGAATTTCCCTTCTCCTCTGGGACTTTTCTTCTTTTTGCTCCATCAGGAAGCGAAAATGACACCAGTGGGTCTGATATCATATTTTCCCATTTTCCCCAACGGGACTGCATTGCTTTTGCACCGGGTATTGTTTTCTTTGTCCCTTCTGCCACCCCTCCGTTTTCTGTAACGAAGATTACATGGCTGGGATTTCCTAAGTTTGTTAACAAGGGCCAAAATTTATACGCTAAGGTTAAATCCTTTTCTGGGGCTGCGTATTTGAGTTCTGTTGGGGTCCAGGTGAGGGATAAGAACAACATAGGTTTTTTAGACCCTTGGTTTCTTACTTCTATTCCTCCTCCTTTTCCTGAGTTAGTTAGTGCACACGTTATGGGGCTTCCCATCGTTCTTTTTTTTCTAAATCGTTTATGTTGTCTGAGACATATGATAAGTATTTTGTGACTATCACTTGATCTTCGTTGGTTAGTGCGATTTCCTTTGGTGCGTCTTTTCTTCTAAGTTGGCCTTTTAGTTTGTGCAATGGAGCTGCATGCTCACTGTAATGGGGGATGTGGTTAGACACGTACTCAAATTTTCCGAGAGGTTGCTCAACCTCATTGACGGTTTGAGGAAGCTCTCGAGAGAGCACATCCTGTATGTAACCCTCTGCGGCTTGTTTTCCGTCTTCAGTTAGTGTGAAACCTAAATAGCTGACTCTTGTCTTTCCGATTTCAAATTTTTTCAAGCCTATTTTGAAGCCTTTTGCTTTTAGTCTCAAAATGACTTCTTTCAATGTCGTTAGGTGTTCCTTTTCTGTATCATGTGTTATGTATATATCATCTATATACACTTCACATTCTATCCCTGTTAGGGTCTTTTCTACTATGGCCTGGAATACGTTAGGGGAGTTACAAAATCCTTGTGGTAACGTAGTCCATCTGTAGGATTGTCCTTTGAACGTAAAACACGTTTTTAAACTACTTTGATGGTCTATTGGTATGGACCAAAATCCATTTGCTAGATCTAAAGTGGTTTTGTATTTTTTGTTTGGCATAGTCAGCATGGTGTAAGAGATATTTAGTGCATTTCTTCTATCTTTTACTGTTCCTCCGTACCAGGGGAGACATTCTATTTCCGTCTCGTACTGGTAGTCCTGATTATTTGTTAAGGGGGTGAAGGGTCTGTTACCGGGGCTAGCCCATATTGGGGGTCTGGCCGGGGGGTCATAAGGGTTATATTCCCTTGGCTGGTACACCGCCGCTCCTCTCCTTCTTGCCCTGGGGGCTTTCGGGGGGATTGGTTGGTCCTGCCAGGTTAATCTTCTCACTATTTCCTCACTGCCCTCCTCGCTGCTGTATCCGTCATTGAGTGTGTCCCTTTCTGGGGATACAGCTGGCGTTGCGGGCCTCTGACGCCTGTTTCGACTCCTAGAGAGTCTTCCACTTTCTGGCTCAGGGTCTATAAATGCTGTGCAATAGTTCCCCTGTACAGGAATGTTGTCTGAGCTAGGGGGCATGAGTGGGGTTCTAGGGGGTGGGGGAGGGCGAGCTGGGCTTCCCTTTTCTGCGTCCCTTCTTCTACTGGAGCTTAGTGTTGTTTCCATCCATTCATCATGGGATTCTATTAAGTTTTCCTTCATGTCCGTTCCCAAGAGTGAAGTCAAAGCTTCATGTGTTAAAGCTGCATTCTCTCTAGTGTCCACCAGGGGGCGACTCCTCTGGTTGTATAGAAGTCTATGAGAAAATGACTCTACTTCTCTCTTGATTTATTACCTCAGTAAACATTGTAAACATGAGTTTATGGTCTCAATCTCTAGTTTCAAGTCTTCTTCAATACAGCATGATGTTCATTTAGTACATGATGGTCCATTTAGAGTCAAACAGACCATAAAGCAGGGGATGCTTTAGGGCGGGGCTTACTGTGATTGACAGGTCTCTACCAGAGACGTATACGGCGTCTCTACGTCACTCCTCCTCAGTCCAGATATGGTCACTTCCTGTTCACTGGTTGCGACCAAAAATCCAAACTCGTGGCTTCAAAACATCCACAAACCAATGAGTGACGTCACGACGACTACGTCCACTTCTTAGAAGTGTCGTCTGTGGTTCAGACGACACTTTTCAGTGTGAACAATGAACCTGAATTGATCTAATAGACTCTTTAGTAGAGAAAGACAGAGCCGTCCTGCACACTGTCGGCACTAAACGAATAGAGAAATCAATGCTTCAGGTGGAGAACTGTGTAACAAATTAAACGCACAGTATGAGGCGGTAATGTTCTCGTAGTGAAGCTTCAGGCTGCAGCAGTCGATCGAGTTGAAGTTAAGACAAATCACAACGCCAGAGACAATAATCCAGTCAATAATTGATCAAACAGTTCTTCACAGGATCAATACAGTACGACAGAGTCATCGCTCGATCATGAACAACCGGATCAAGTGTCACTTTAAACTATAAATGACTCTCAGTGATCTCTGAAATCACTACAGATGAAGGTTAAAGTCTGCAACATCGTATTCCTTTTATTATAGTCACTAGATTTCTGAATGAATATTGTCAATAATCTATATAGAAGATGCTCTTGGCAGAATATATGACATATTAAAAACAAACGACACAATAAAGGTCAAGAGAGGACCCTGGGAATCTATAATTAGGTCAAATCTTATTTTGATATCTTATGTAAACGTAATGTGGCCTTTTTATTATTTTTTATTTATCATTATTATACTCTGTCTGTACTATTAGTGTGTGAATATGAATGTGGAGGTTTGTATGTTCTGCACCATCTTAGATATTACTATAAGATAATAAATAGACCTACAGTTAAAAACTAACAAACAACACAATGAAAACATGAAGTAAGTAGTGAGTAGAACTGTTTTTAGGGTTTGTAACCAGGAAGTGAATCTATAATATCATCTGTGTTCTTAATTCTGGTGGAAAGTACCACATTCTTCAAAACTCTGAGGCGATCTGATTATTATATGAAGTCTCTTGTGCATCAGCATCTCAATATTTCTCTATTTTAGCTCCTAAAAGGCTCATTTCTTCCTTCTGCAGTGGAGATTATTGACGAAACTTCAGGTTTCATTTGGAGAACAAATGAACCGTGTTGGGTGCGATACCTCATCTAGTTATTGATCGGTTGCTGTACCTGCAGATAATTGTGATTTTACTGAAACACTTTGTTTATCTTGTTGAACGTCAAATCTAAAAGACTCGAGCTCAGCGGGTGACTTCATTTTTTATTTTGTAAATGTCACTTTTGCTTATGACCGCCAACTAATATCAGGCGTAAACCTCCGGTTCTTTAAATTAAAGTGAATCCAAAGCTTCATGTGTCAAAGCTGCATTCTCTCTAGTGTCCACCAGGGGGCGACTCCTCTGGTTGTATAGAAGTCTATGAGAAAATGACTCTACTTCTCTCTTGATTTATTACCTCAGTAAACATTGTAAACATGAGTTTATGGTCTCAATCTCTAGTTTCAAGTCTTCTTCAATACAGCATGATGTTCATTTAGTACATTATGGTCCATTTAGAGTCAAACAGACCATAAAGCAGGGGATGCTTTAGGGGCGGGGCTACACAGTGATTGACAGGTCTCTACCAGAGACGTAAACGGCGTCTCTACGTCACTCCTCCTCAGTCCAGATATGGTCACTTCCTGTTCACTGACTGCAAAAAGCCAAGATGGAGACGGCCAAATCGCCGACGTCGAGGCTTCAAAACATCCACAAACCAACGAGAGACGTCACGACGACTACGTCCACTTCTTCTATACAGTCTGTCTATGAAGGACTTCCTTCTAACATAACCTGGACAGGCTTTTGTTTTTGTATTTCTGAACGTTATTGGTGACGTCAGACACACATTTGAAGCCTCTTGACCTCTGAAGAGGCCATCGGGACTCACTAGCATAGAGACTTGAGTGCCGATTCCTTTTCCTTAATACTTATAATAACAACAAACACAATCCACAAGTATTCCTGGAAAACTTCTCTCCGGCATGCAGGGAAATAAAAAAATAAAAATCTGCGCAGAAGGCTAATTAGCTCCCTGGTTGCCCCTCGCTAGCTCAGCAGTGATTCATGGGCATATTGTACGGCGGGCTGTTGGGCTCACGGAGCCGTGCAGCAGCCCGACTGCTGGGGTCCAGGTGTAATTAGGAGCCAAAACACACAAAGAGGAGTCGACTGTCACACACACACACACACACACACACACACACACACACACACACACACACACACACACACACACACACACACACACACACACACTATACAGTTATAGCATCTCATGTATAGAATAACTTGTAATTCATCCTGATGTCTAAAACAGATTCATGGAAATAATTGGACTTCATGAGGACGACATGCAGGCTGAATGATAATGATTTCAGTCAGAAACAACTAAACCTAAAGTTTTGTTACGAACTATTTTGGATTAAATTCTGCAGCTTTGGCACAAAGTTTTGTTTCCAACGGCAACAACAGATCTCTCTGACGTCAGCTAAAGCTCACAGGTATGAGAGATGTTTTAATAAATAAACCTGTACTTTGGTTCAGTTATCAGTTTGTTTCTGTGTTGATGATCATTCATTAAAAGAAAAATGACTTGAATTTAATTTGAAATCAGCGACGTGGTAGAAGAGACTAAACTGCTCAGAACAGACGTACAACTTTCATACATATTCATGTGAACATTAACATGCAGCGCAACACACACACACTAACCCAGTCTATTAGACACACACACACACACACACACACACACACACACACACACACACACACACACACACACACACACACACACACACACACACACACACACACACACACACACACACACACACACACAGTATTATGCATACAAATACTCACAGTTGCACGTTGAACTGAAAGTTTTTTAGTCCATTTGTTTGATCAACAGAAATAATCAACGACAACTTAAATAATCAAGAAAAGGAACTTTTGAAGCAAAAAATTATCACAATCTCAAAATAATCAAATGTGACGATTTGCTGCTTTTCTCTCTTTCATTTGATTGTGAACTTCATATCTTGTTCAAACTAAACTAATCTGAAAGTGTCACTTTTGGGCTCAGATCAAATCTGATTTGACAATTTAAAGACAGATAATTAATGGAACAACGTAACTAGCGTAAATATATATAAATAAGAAAAGTAAATGAATAACGTAACAACTCCACTTAACAATGAAATGTAACAAACTAATGTAGCAGCTAACGTGACAACGTAACGCAACAACATAACGTAATAACTTAACATAACAACTTAACATAACAACATAACGCAACAACATAACGCAACAACTTAACATAACAACATGACGCAACAACATAACGTAACAACTTAACATAACAACATAACGCAACAACATAACGCAACAACATAACGCAACAACATAACGCAACAACATAACGCAACAACTTAACATAACAACATAACGCAACAACATAACGCAACAACATAACGCAACAACTTAACATAACAACATAACGCAACAACTTAACATAACAACATAACGTAACAACATAACGCAACAACGTAACGTAACAACATAACATAACAACATAACGCAACAACATAACGTAACAACTTAACATAACAACTTAACATAACAACATAACGCAACAACATAACGCAACAACTTAACATAACAACTTAACATAACAACATAACGCAACAACTTAACATAACAACTTAACATAACAACATAACGCAACAACATAACGCAACAACTTAACATAACAACATAACGCAACAACATAACGCAACAACATAACGCAACAACTTAACATAACAACTTAACATAACAACATAATGCAACAACATAACGCAACAACGTAATGTAACAACTTAACATAACAACTTAACATAACAACATAACGCAACAACATAACGCAACAACATAACGCAACAACATAACGCAACAACATAACGCAACAACGTAACGTAACAACTTAACATAACAACATAACGCAACAACATAACGCAACAACATAACGCAACAACTTAACATAACAACATAACGCAACAACATAACGCAACAACTTAACATAACAACATAACGCAACAACATAACGCAACAACATAACGCAACAACATAACGCAACAACATAACGCAACAACGTAACGTAACAACTTAACATAACAACATAACGCAACAACATAACGCAACAACATAACGCAACAACATAACATAACAACATAACGTAACAACTTAACATAACAACTTAACATAACAACATAACGCAACAACATAACGCAACAACTTAACATAACAACTTAACATAACAACATAACGCAACAACTTAACATAACAACTTAACATAACAACATAACGCAACAACATAACGCAACAACTTAACATAACAACATAACGCAACAACATAACGCAACAACATAACGCAACAACTTAACATAACAACTTAACATAACAACATAATGCAACAACATAACGCAACAACGTAATGTAACAACTTAACATAACAACTTAACATAACAACATAACGCAACAACATAACGCAACAACATAACGCAACAACATAACGCAACAACATAACGCAACAACGTAACGCAACAACGTAACGTAACAACTTAACATAACAACATAACGCAACAACATAACGCAACAACTTAACATAACAACATAACGCAACAACATAACGCAACAACATAACGCAACAACATAACGCAACAACATAACGCAACAACATAACGCAACAACATAACGCAACAACGTAACGTAACAACTTAACATAACAACATAACGCAACAACATAACGCAACAACATAACGCAACAACTTAACATAACAACATAACGCAACAACATAACGCAACAACATAACGCAACAACTTAACATAACAACATAACGCAACAACATAACGTAACAACTTAACATAACAACATAACGCAACAACATAACGCAACAACGTAACGTAACAACTTAACATAACAACATAACGCAACAACGTAACGCAACAACATAACGCAACAACGTAACGTAACAACTTAACATAACAACATAACATAACAACATAACACAACAACGTAACGTAACAACTTAACATAACAACATAACGCAACAACATAACGCAACAACTTAACATAACAACTTAACATAACAACTTAACATAACAACGTAACGTAACAACTTAACATAACAACATAACGCAACAACATAACGCAACAACTTAACATAACAACGTAACGTAACAACTTAACATAACAACATAACGCAACAACGTAACAACAACATAACGTAACAACTTAACATAACAACTTAACATAACAACATAACGCAACAACATAACGCAACAACTTAACATAACAATGTAACATAACAACATAACACAACAACATAACGCAACAACATAACGCAACAACATAACGTAACAACTTAACATAACAACGAAATGTAACAACTTAACTTAATGTACCAACATAACGTAACAACGTAACTTAGCCCAGTCTTCCCATGAATTACACCCATTCCCTTCATGCAGGAGACTGGATGTTTGCCTTTACATTGTTTTCTATATCTTTATATATACTGTATATATATATTTGAACATAGCTGCAGTGTCTTTCAGCCTGCAGACTGACTCTGAACTTAACACTAATGGATTGTGTGTGACGACCTCAGAACTCCCACAAACCTGCAGGTCAGAGGTGAAGTCAATCTGTAGCTGTCAGCCACAGAAGAATAGAAACACATCCTAATGATTTCCTCTACTTTTCAAAGCCCAACGTGAACTTCAAAAGGCTTTTTCTTTCCCTCTCACAGCTGCGTTCCACTCTGCCGAGGGCCAGGGGGTGACCTGCGGAGGAGGCCGGAGCTTTAGTCCAGATTTCTCAGTTCAGACGCTCATCAGAAGAGCCGGCGCTGCCCCGCCGACCGGCTGCAGACGCCGCCTCGTCGGCCGGGACGCCGCCGGAATACTAAGAGGCTCCTTCAGCGAGTCAAGAGGCCGAGAGTGGCTGGGAATGTGTTTCACACATCGTTCCACACGTAGGGTGGAAATCTTCAAAGTGAAGTCAACAGAAAACCATCCAAAGTATCAGAGAGAGTTTTCAGCTTCTTAAACTACGAGTGAGTTCAATTTCCTGGTCATTTGTAAATAAATAAACATATCTACTGTTTTTCATCTGTTGGGATGTAAACAACCATTGGATTATATTATAACTCGTCATTGTAATAATATAATATAATATATTAATGATGATTCTCTCCTATTGAAAGGAAAACTACGGTTTATTAAAACACAGAAGTCCAAACAGAAAGTGGTGTGTGAAGGGAAATCTTGGGAGACATTTAACCAACAAACACTGGTGCTTTAGAAGGAAAAGGGGGGAAATCTATTGACACCTTTTGTCCCAATTACACGGCCGCGGTAGGTTAGCCTGAGAGCCACCTAGCTGCTACGTTAGCTCCACGGTAGCTAGTTTGGCTAGAAAAGACACAACAACTCACCATAATATCTCTATAAACACATTTATGATCAAATGGACGATGTTCTATTTGACCAAACTTCTCTAAGTTCATTAAAGACATTAAAAGTTCTTCTAAACTGGATCAAAGCTCTTTAATTTAGAGCTTTTCATGGATCTGTAAAACACTTAATCAGGCCGACGAGGACGTTCAAGCGTTTATACCATCAGACACAACACAGAAGAGCAATACAACACAAAACAACCCTCGCTCTCGTCCCCTGAGAGCTACTTCCTGTCTGGCTTTACTGGGTGCTGACAGCGGCGGGGTCCGCCAGGAGAACGTGACAGGATCAGTACCCAGGATACGCTCTGATCCACTGTAATTTCATCTCTCTGCAGCAGCTCAACGGGTATTTGTGTCAATCGCCCCCCCGATGACGGGCTGTCCAGACCGGTGGGCTGTGACGGGCCCAACGAGGGTCCAGACGGACGCACCACAGGTAAACAAGACGCCGTCAAAGACGACAACAACGTGACTAAGGACACTTTTAAAAGAGACGTGTTGTCTCTGAACTGAGCTCCTGACTAAACTACAGTTTCCCTCAATATGAACTGATTTTTAAAGTCATTATTGTCATTATTTCCATTATTAATTGATTGTTTACTTTTTGAAAACACTCAGGAAGGTGGTGTCTTCAAATGTCTTGTGTCCAAACAACGAAAAAAAATAAAAATGTTTTTAATTCACAATAAAGCAGCAAATCTTCACATTTAAGAAGCCGGAGGCAGCAAAATATTTGGCTTCTTTTGTTTGCAAAGTGACTCAAATGATGAATCGACCGACCGGCCAGTTAACAACTCGGTGAATCCAGAGAGCAGACGTGAGTGGTGCTGATATGATTAGTCAGTTATGGGGCCCACATATGTCTTTAAACGGATATTTACCTCTACGTTTTGGCATATTAAACTCGTCTCCGCTGTCTCACGGTACTTTGACCGTACGCTCGATATCATCGACTTGTTTGTCGCGTCTTCATCACAAAGGAGACTCACCGTCTCAGAGTCTTCCTCTGCAGGAGACTGACCCTGAAGGCCACAGAGAGACGTCTGAATATTCTGTATAACAAAGAGTCACAGTCAACGTTTTCTTGTGTTTTCATCTCTTATTGTAAAAGTGACCTCAGCCTTCCACACATTTGTGGTCATTTTTTCGCCATGGCACCACGTATCAAATATGTGTAAATAAAGAAATAATTAGCTATTACTTTACACCCCGCCAAAGTAAAATAAGCTCACTGAGCACGCTCAGAATCAGTTTTTATGGTATTTGCAGGGAAGAAATGCTGTAGTACAGTTTCTCTTCATTGTATACACAGAAAACAATGGAACTATGCACACAGAGCGTTTATTAGTTCTAACGGCGCTCTGTTCACTCAGAGACATTCAGAATCAACCAGAACTAAAACCTTTAGGAGTGAAACTTCAAACACAAACAAGGCTGAGAAACCTCGACTCCATCACCAGACGCCTTCTCAGGTTGTTTGACAGAAGGACTTCTCTGACTTCCGAGGGGTCCCTGAATGCACCGCTCTCTGAGAGACATTCGAGTTGAAGGCTGAGCTCTTCCAAAGGGGAATACTACAGCAGCCACACACACACACACACACACACACACACACACACCTACACACACACACACACACACACACACACACACACACACACACACACACACACACACACACACACACACACACACACTGCCAGTTGCCTTGGAGATGAAGTCTCTTTTTTTCTGTCCTCTGCAGTTTGGATTGTAGACTCAGCGCGTCGTTGTGATGAAACCACGTTTCAGCAGGTTTAAATTCATCAAGCAGCCTAATTAATAATTAATATGCGTTTAAGGACTTTTCAACTATACAAACTTCACTTCTTCATCATATTCTGTGATGGTGGTGGATCACAGTCGACTGGAACGGACTAGTTGGTCCATTTCAAGTTTCTAGTTGAGCATAACTTTCCAACCAGGATATGAAGTTTGGACGGTCTTTTATTCTGAAAGGTCCGGTGTGGTCGACATCCTCCTCAAAGAGGAAGTAAACAATGTTACAAACTTCTGTGTGTCCGACTCTCTGCTTCACTTCCTGGTTTTCATCTCTTGTTGCTTGGAGGAGGACTGCTGTTTTTCCTCTTTTAGGAACCAGAGATGTAACTTTTCACTGGGATTTGTTTGTGCTAAGCCCCGCCCCTCGAACTCAGACTGCCAATCACAGCGCAGCACCTCCCAGCTCTGCTTCAGATGTTCAGGCTGGTCTTTATGGGTTTTTGGAGCTCGTGGTGGTGAAACGTGTAACACTGAGACTCGTTCAGCTCGGAGGAACAACAACAAGCTCGCTCAGCAAATCCTCTGCTGTTTGTTTATTTTTATTGATTTATTTATTTTCATTTATTTTACTGTTTGACAAACCACATTTTTGTATCTATGTATATATTTTTGTTTTTATTATTATTATTTTTGTCTGCTTTATTTAATTTATTTAATTTTACCGTCTGATTAACCTAATTTTTGTATCTGTGTATAATGTTAATATGTTTAAACGAATACAAATTAAAATTAATAAAAAAGAAAAAGCACATGAATCTATGAAAAAAATATAAATTTGTTTCTGTTCTACACAGATTTTTTTCTTTTATTCTGTTAAGCGTCGACTGAACGATGTGATCGTTGTCATCTGAACGTCGCCTGAACGTCGCCTGAACGTCGCCTGAACGTCGTCTGAACGTCGTCTGAACGTCGTCTGAACGTCATCTGAACGTCGCCTGAACGTCGTCTGAACGTCGCCTGAACGTCGCCTGAACGTCGTCTGAACGTCATCTGAACGTCGCCTGAACGTCGCCTGAACGTCGCCTGAACGTCGCCTGAACGTCGTCTGAACGTCATCTGAACGTCGTCTGAACGTCGTCTGAACGTCATCTGAACGTCGCCTGAACGTCGTCTGAACGTCATCTGAACGTCGTCTGAACGTCGTCTGAACGTCATCTGAACGTCGCCTGAACGTCGTCTGAACGTCATCTGAACGTCATCTGAACGTTAACACTGTTAACATCCTTCACTCTGGAGGCAGCAGCTGGAAGTCGCTGCTCGTATGAATATTAATCTTCTCGCTGAGCACGAATCCTTTGACAGGCTCTCATAATAACGAACATTGTTTGCAAGGAAAAGCAAACAAGCTCCTTGTGTTGCGTCATATTTGCAGGTTGAAGCTACGAGTTATTTCAACCTGCGAGACGGATTCTGCTGGCGGGGATTTCACAACTCATTAATAATCCAAAGAGAGTGATTAACGGAGCTTTGCAGAAGGTCCCTGCTCCACATGTAGCGTCTCAGTCGGGGGATCGAGATGTGCACAAGACGAGAAAATTAAGTTCTACAGGATCAAGTTTTAATTATGAGAACGATCAAATATGAAATACTATAAAAATATCAGCCTCAACATTCTCATTTATTGTATCAGCAGGCTGCAGTGTGACTGGAATAATAATAATAGTAATAATAATAACACGTGGTATTTATACCAAGAAGCTGATGAATGTACATTTGTGAAATAGAATTATGGGTTTTTATGATTTGACTCATTAGTTAAAATAGTTAGTTTTCACAGCTTCAGGTAGCTGCTAATTGTCTTCATTTGAATTCCTTTCATGTTTGTAAATGTCTGTCTGAACTAGTAGAGTTGTTCTCTTTTAGTTCCTCTTTTAAAGAAACGAAGGAGATGTTTTCACAGCAATAAATACAATGATAGATATAGAGATAAAGATATTAGAGAGGTAATAATTACCTGTTTAACTTCCAAACACTCGCTCTAACAAGTTTATAATATGTAATTAAAACTGTATTTAACCAAAGTTAATATCTATATATACACATTTAATGATTTCATAATCATTTGAATTGTGCGTTTTTATGCAAAAAGAAAGGTGGAGGGGGGAGTTTGATGGATCTATTCATTTTGTGATGGTTTTCCGGGTCGCGGTGGAACCAAACTTTGCAACGACATCCTTCTAATCAGAAACATCTTCCAGCTCCACCTGGAGGATCCCGATGGGTTCCAGACCAAGATGAGACATGAAATCCCTCCAGTGTGTTCTGGTTTACTGCCAGTTGAACACGGACAAGACCTCCAAAAGGAGGCGCCCATGGAGGCATCAAAGCGATAGACCACAGGTGAGCGTTGGAACCTAGATTGACCACGATCCAGTACGCTCCATCTTATTCTGACTCTTTAAAAAGCTGCCAGATACTTGAAAGCCTTCACTCCCAAACTGAAGGGAACACTGAACTGTTGTCGGGCAGAGAGCCCTGACCTCAGACTGGAAAGGTGCTTGGCTTCGAACTCAGCTTCAAAGTGTCCCAATGCGCCCTGAAGGTAACAGAACCACATCGTCTGCAAAGAGCAACTCTAAAGGTCCTCGAACCGGAGACTTGGTCAGCCCCCCTGGGAAACCCCTGGGACGCTCGAGACGATTGGCGACTTTTTCCGACGTGACGTACTATACTAGGACTTTTTTTGACGTATTATACTAGGACTTTTTTTGATGTACTATACTAGGACTTTTTTTGACGTATTATACTAGGACATTTTTTGATGTACTATACTAGGACATTTTTTTGACGTACTATACTAGGACTTTTTTTGATGTACTATACTAGGACTTTTTCCGACGTATTATACTAGGACTTTTTTTGACGTACTATACTAGGACTTTTTTTGACGTACTATACTAGGACTTTTTTTGACGTACTATACTAGGACTTTTTTTGACGTACTATACTAGGACTTTTTTTGACGTACTATACTAGGACTTTTTTTGACGTACTATACTAGGACTTTTTTTGACGTACTATACTAGGACTTTTTTTGACGTACTATACTAGGACTTTTTTTGACGTACTATAATAGCACTTTTTTGACGTACTATACTAGGACTTTTTTTGACGTACTATACTAGGACTTTTTTTGACGTATTATACTAGGACTTTTTGAACTGGTCGTAGAACTTTGGACCGGCCCTTCAGCCTTTCGGAGTTACTGGGAGTAGATTTGTGGACTTGAAAATGGCTTCTGTGTGAGAGTGAGAGCTGTGTCTAAATTCTCTGAAAGTGATCGAGTCAATGTGAGAAATAAAAAGCAGAAATGTGACTCAGAAACTGACCCGACACAAACAGCCTGATGACAGTTTGACAGAAGTGGTAGAGTCTCTTTAACACGACTGCAGCAGCTCGATACTACGACGAGAGAAAGATCTAATGAGTGGGTCAATAACTTCAACGAGGCCGATTAAACTACATTTTGACAGGAATGAAAGTCCCTCTCACATCTTTTGAACGCTCTCTGACAGTTCAAAATGTCCCAAAGAACCCTTGAGGCACATTTAAATTCTGCTCTCCTGCACCTTCTATGAGCCACGTGCGGTCAGAGGACTGAAGCTGCAGCGAGATGACTGTTTAGTGGGATTCAAACACACGAGATCATCGACATGAATCAGCGCTCTGCAGAAATGTGTGGCGGTGATGATAGTTCTGAGCAGATAATTAGTAATTTGTTATGCTGCATTGGATATAGAGAGGAGGGAGTTTAATTAAAGAAGGCTGTAACATTTTAATTACTACGCCAATGCACCAGTACAACCTTCTACTAGAGGTTTTACTGCACTACTAACCAGGATGTTTAGGATTTTATTTTATAAAGTAATGTTTTGCCACTGCAGCAAATCTCTTCAGAGCAAATTAACCAAAATAAAACACTCAACTGAGTCAAAGATAGAGGTGAAATACACCGTAGGACTAAATCCCACAGATACTCTCTAGAGCACCAAGTGTGGATTAATCCGCCGTTTAAAATAGTCCCCAACAAATGCACTAGTTCCTCCACACTGAATGTCTCCTTCCATTCACATCTTCACCAGATGCCGTCAGGTAAAGCCGGTCTGACGATGCACCTATTAGCCCTCAATAGTTTGGAAGCCCTCGACTTATTTTAGAATCGGTATGAATTTCACGTCAACAAACATTCTCTGCTTTCAGCTTTTCTAGTGAAAGGATTTGCTGCTTTTCTCTGTTTTAGACATCAAATTGTTCAAATGCCTGACTTCTTAAACACAAGCCAACTGATCTCTAGATGTGTAATCTGATTCCTCACACAGTGAAGCTCCGGCCGTCCATCGGTTCAGGTGCAGCGTGGAATCAAGACAGCGATGGAAATGAGCATCTGTTTTTTAAAGTCAATCATTCTCTTGCCCGTCTCACTTGAAGACGTCTGTATTGGTGATGAGGTGTGAAGGCTTATTAACAAACATGAACCTCCCGCGGCATTCAAAGCTCCGTTTCCCTGCTGGCTGACTTATCGACTATGTGACTCCATTACTGCTTTTTGCTCCTGACAAATGAATGTCATTCATGAGGAGCGGCGAGCACCTGGTGCTGACCGCTACACGCCCGAAAACCATCGAGGCAGCTAGCGGGACGCCCCGGAGGAGAGACGCTGGCTGTCAAATTCGTCTTTATTAAAAATCATCCATTTACTCACCAGGATGAGTTCACAAAGCTTTCGTCAGCTCGGACAAGAAGATTTAACAAGAAAACACAATGCTATTTGTATTGTTTGAGAGAGACTCCTTCACTAAGTCCTTACCTAGAACGGCCATCGTCCAATCCTACGTTAGCAACCATAACTAGTCGTCTCCAACTTCTGTTTCCCTGTCGTTTCCCTGTGTCCATCTCAAACTGATCCCCGAGCAGGCAGTCCGATTACTAAACGACCTGCACCAGGTTTGGGTTAAAAAGGACGAGATGTTGAGCTTATTTTGGGGCTTGATATTACAGGAAAGAAAGACAAGACATAAAACCTTTGGTTGGATATCCGTCCTACTTTTTGTGACAGTGTGGAATGAATTCATGAACTCCTTATTGAACCCAGTTGTTTGACGTCTATAATACATGACTGAGAAAACAAGCATTCTGTTCTTCATTAAACAGAAATAATATTATAATATCTGGCTTTTGTCCGACCAGACCTAACTGGTCTGGCATCCTCTCGGCTGCCAGACCAGTTATGAATGAACCCTTCTCTTCAGGCTCTAATCTGATGTGCTAATTGCTCTGCGGTGATATAAATAATGAGACGCTGTTACAGCTGATTTGTGAAACAGCTGTCAAAATAAGGCCAATGATCTAGAACGTCATCTGGAAGAGCGTCAGAGTTCAATTAGTTCTCATATCAATCAAGGTCAGAAAATCACCCGAACGTCCTCTTCATCAGCGCAAACATCAGTAAGAGCTGGTGGATGAAGAGGAAGCTCTTCTGATCCCAGATCAGCCGCCTTTAAACCTCCTTTTCATTCAGAACACACAGACACGGAGCTGTTTAATCCTCTGCTCCTGCTCAAAGGTTTGTGACCAATGTCTCACTTTTTAGACTCCTTTGTTAATAAATCTGTCATAGAAACGATCAACCAAGCAGCAGCAACTGCAGCAGAAGATCTACTTTACAGCTTGTCTGGCAGCTAAACTCTCTTTTCTGTCATCCATAAACACACTCGAGGGTAAAGTCATGTTGGATATACTAAAACAAGCCTTTTCTATTACAAACACTAAACGTATTACCGTTAACATGTTCTGCACACTTTAAAAACAGACTAGGCTGTCATCAAAAAGTTTTTGATGACAGCTGCGAACAGACATGTGGAAAATTCATTTTCATATCAATCAAGGTTGTGCAGATTTAAGGCGTCAGAGAGCTCATAAATCATCCGCTGCTGATGGGAGAGTGGATATTCCTGAGGGAAGCATTATTTACACAATCTGCTCACAGCTTCTGCAGGATTTGCCCACTAAGCCCCGTCTCACTCCCTGATTTATGTTCTCCTACTTTATTTCAAAGCTTTTCATAACGGGTCAGTACTTCACGGTCGAGCATCTGCTGGGCATCAGCTTTTATCTTGAATTAAAATGCTTATAAAGAAATAAATGCAGACGTGAGACAGTGAGTAGTGGAGCAACGGATCATTAACTATTTACTTCTTCTGCCACCGTCGCCCAAAAATCATTTTAACCGCTTTGAAGTCAGTCAACCATCAAAAATACTAAATGTTGAATATTGGAGAACAATCGTCAATACAACTTTATTTACACTGTGATGGTTAACGACAGACTGTGAGGAGGATCACTACGGTCCCTTAGACCACTAATAGTGAGTAGAGTACGTTTTGCTTTTAATTGTTAAAGATACATATCTTACATGATCAGGGCGTCTTGTGTTATCTTATATTTTTGTTTTTGTCAACAAAAAAGTGAAAAGAAATGAAAAGATTAAAACCAACAACATGTTGGTCCGTCTCTTAATACCGTCTCACTTCCTGTCTGTCTCTCAGCTCAAAGCTCATTGGTTCCTACTGAAGACGTTTCTATTAAGAGTGTTCCTATAAAGGTGTTTCTATAAAGGTGTTTCTATAAAGGTGTTTATATAAAGGTGTTTATATAAAGGTGTTTCTATAAAGGTGTTTCTATAAAGGTGTTTATATAAAGGTGTTTATATAAAGGTGTTCCTATAAAGGTGTTTCTATAAAGGTGTTCCTATAAAGGTGTTTATATAAAGGTGTTTATATAAAGGTGTTTCTATAAAGGTGTTTCTATAAAGGTGTTCCTATAAAGGTGTTCCTATAAAGGTGTTCATATAAAGGTGTTTATATAAAGGTGTTCATATAAAGGTGTTTCTATAAAGGTGTTTCTATAAAGGTGTTCATATAAAGGTGTTTATATAAAGTTGTTTATATAAAGTTGTTTATATAAAGGTGTTTATATAAAGGTGTTTCTATAAAGGTGTTTCTATGAAGGTGTTTCTATGAAGGTGTTTCTATAAAGGTGTTCATATAAAGGTGTTTCTATAAAGGTGTTTATATAAAGGTGTTTATATAAAGGTGTTTCTATAAAGGTGTTTCTATAAAGGTGTTTATATAAAGGTGTTTATATAAAGGTGTTCCTATAAAGGTGTTTCTATAAAGGTGTTCCTATAAAGGTGTTTATATAAAGGTGTTTCTATGAAGGTGTTTATATAAAGGTGTTTCTATAAAGGTGTTTATATAAAGGTGTTTATATAAAGGTGTTTCTATAAAGGTGTTCATATAAAGGTGTTTATATAAAGGTGTTTATATAAAGGTGTTCCTATAAAGGTGTTTCTATAAAGGTGTTCCTATAAAGGTGTTTCTATAAAGGTGTTTCTATGAAGGTGTTCATATAAAGGTGTTTCCTTCACCAGTTACTTCGTCCTCAGCTTCTCTTCTGTGATTTGTTGGCTCAGCGGAGGGAGACATGAGGAGCGCTTGGTTTGATGCATTGGACCTTCCTGCTAATGCAAGCGCGGAGGGATGAATCGTGATATTGATCTTGATACTATTAATTGTGCAGAGGGAGAAGTTAGTGGATGTATGTGGAGTATGAACCAGATCTTCTCTGGTTATTGTTTTAGTAAGCAGGTATTCATGAACCTTGATCTAAATGTTCTCATCCACATATTCTGAGACTCAACCCGACATCTTTTCCCGCGTCTGTCGATCCCGCCGAGGCGCATCAGCCAGTCAGCGCACGTGTGAGCGCTCCATTCTTTATTTCTTTAAAGCGCGGCCGCTCTCAACAGGATATGAAAGATGAGGAGATCACAGACGGAGTCGGCAGAGAACCCAAACGCAGACACAACAGCGGGCTGATGGCTATCGGAGCCTCTCTGTAATTCATGACGAGTAGCAGGGAACTCATTTAGCTGCTGCGGCTTCTATTATTACAGGCAGCCAATAAGCAGCAGGGGGGGGGGGGACATCACTGCAGATGGAGGGGGGGACATCACTGCAGATGGAGGGGGGGGGGGGGAGGCTAACGGGCTCAAGAGCACCAGGACACAGATGAAGACACAGAGTCCATTAGTGCGACTGCTGCCTCTCTTTCAATATTGGTTTAACGGACCGTAGTTGATCCGTATTCATGTGAACCGCAGATTAATTACACAATTAATAACCGCCGTTGTGTTTTACGGTCGATGGTTCTCGTTATCAGCGATCTGTAGATCGGTGCTGATGCTTTCTGAAGGTCGATCCATCGCTGGTGATGAACAACAAGTTTAAACTGGTGAGCAGCATGACAAACACATAACCATTGTGTTATGATCATTGTATTGTTATGCAAATAACCTCCCACTATGATTATAACAAAGTAAAAAGATAACATCTTGTAAATGAGATTTTAAATATCAAAGCATAAATAAAATAAAATGAATGTTTATACATGACAACAAACCATCTAACCCTCCGCTTATTACTTATATATATATATATTATATATAATATATATATATAATATATATATATATATATTATATATAATATATATATATAATATATATATATATATATATGTTATATGTTTGCCGTTACCTTTGATTATAAAATAAAAGTCTAATTACTTCCGTCTGTAGAACGTCTTCCGTGTTGTTTTGAAATGTTTTATTCGTATTATTGTTCAGTTTCGTTCTCTTTGTGTTATAACTTATTAAAACTCTTCAACATCGTTCTGTAAACTTCGAACGTTTTCCTCAAAGCCTCAACGAGCTGGAACGATCCCGATTACTTCAGTCACACTTCTGTAAACCTTCACTGAACACCAAGAGGGAGAATAATAACGTAACGAGCCTCAGTTATGACTCGCATAAATAAAACAGGCCTTCGGAAAGCCCCGGTCCATTACAGAGAGCGGCTGAAGGAGGATTAGTGTCGCACTCTACCGGTGCTTAATGAGTCATTAGGACACGGTGTGGCTGCAGTGATGGTTTCTGTGTCGTTACTCAATTAAAAGCATTTCAATGTCCAACAAATCACGACAACTCTGGAGGAATAAAACTCTTTTAGACGCATTTTGCTCGCAGTAAAAAAAGAAAAAACAACTTCTGTTATTACTCAATTAGAGACACGTTTAATGCTGGAATCAATAAGTCAACTTCTGTTATTACTCAATTAGAGACACGTTTAATGCTGGAATCAATAAGTCAACTTCTGTTATTACTCAATTAGAGACACGTTTAATGCTGGAATCAATAAGTCAACTTCTGTTATTACTCAATTAGAGACACGTTTAATGCTGGAATCAATAAGTCAACTTCTGTTATTACTCAATTAGAGACACGTTTAATGCTGGAATCAATAAGTCAACTTCTGTTATTACTCAATTAGAGACACGTTTAATGCTGGAATCAATAAGTCAACTTCTGTTATTACTCAATTAGAGACACGTTTAATGCTGGAATCAATAAGTCAACTTCTGTTATTACTCAATTAGAGACACGTTTAATGCTGGAATCAATAAGTCAACTTCTGTTATTACTCAATTAGAGACACGTTTAATGCTGGAATCAATAAGTCAACTTCTGTTATTACTCAATTAGAGACACGTTTAATGCTGGAATCAATAAGTCAACTTCTGTTATTACTCAATTAGAGACACGTTTAATGCTGGAATCAATAAGTCAACTTCTGTTATTACTCAATTAGAGACACGTTTAATGCTGGAATCAATAAGTCAACTTCTGTTATTACTCAATTAGAGACACGTTTAATGCTGGAATCAATAAGTCAACTTCTGTTATTACTCAATTAGAGACACGTTTAATGCTGGAATCAATAAGTCAACTTCTGTTATTACTCAATTAGAGACACGTTTAATGCTGGAATCAATAAGTCAACTTCTGTTATTACTCAATTAGAGACACGTTTAATGCTGGAATCAATAAGTCAACAACTTCTTAGAAAATGTTGTTTTCCCACTAAGTTGTGCCGTTATGCATTTCATACCAAACATAACCAAAAGGACCCAAAGTACAAACATTTCACACATTTCCTGGCAGCTACAGAACAACAATGGTTCTTAACGGGTTCTTTAAAAGGCTGTGTGGTTCCACGAAGAACCATCACCTACTAAAAGAACCATTTGATCTATTGAATGGTTCTACGTGTTTGGGATATTAAAGGTTCTTAATTCATGTTTGAGTTTTTGGACGATGGTATAAATTTGCACCAAAAAAATTGAAAAAGGTTCTTTAGAGAAAGAGAACCAGAGAACATCTTCAAAGAACCAGAAATTGTGCCTTTTCTGGTTCTTTGAAGTTCCTTAAACGTTTATTTATTGGTTTCTAATCGTATTTATTAATAAATGTATCTTCACTGTGGATCCACAAGCGTTCACGTCTGAACTCAGTTTGCCCCCTGCTTTGCTTTTTTAAGGAACCGTCTCAGGAACTGGTTCTTTAAAGAACATCGGTGGGAACGGTTCTTTGTGGAACCTTTTGAAATGGTTCTCCTATGGCATCACTCTAAAGAACCATTTTCGGTTCCAGACGGCACATTTCTCTTTCTCTGAGTACTGGAAACATACATTCCACTGTTCAACAATTAAAAATGGTTTTATTGCTCATTTGTTATGCATTTCATACAAAATAAAACCAAATGGGCCCAAAGTACAAACATTTCACACATTTTCCGGCAGCTACTGGAAACATAAATTGCACTCGGGCTGTTAAAGAATTTAAAATCCTGGTTAAATACATATTGTTGCGTCTTGTTAATCTTTTGAGGAGAAGCCTCGACGTCTTCTAATACTCTTGGTTTTAGTGTCAGTTCAAAGTGTTGTGGTCCTATAAAGGGGGTGTGGAAGGTAAACCTGTTCCCTGGTCTTCTCTGTCCGAGGAGGTGAGGAGACATCCTGACCTCCACATGCAGATGAAGAACAAAGGGAACTCTTCTGACAGCTGAAAGACTCGCTGCTCCAAGTGAGCGAGGAAGCCCGTCTGATCCGACCCCACCTCCACCCGGCACGGTACCTCTGACTTCTGCAGCAGCTCCTCCAGGATCCAGAACAGGTAGCACGAGTTCTGATACCGGTCCACGGGGAACCCGTCCAGAGACGAGCCGTCCGGCCCCTAAAACAGGAAGTGACATCGTCGTTAGCGCCGCATCGCTGATAGAACGGCAAACTGCAAACACACTGAGACGAAGATGTGAAAGTCTCTTCATGGGTTTTTGTTTTTGGCCCCTCGTCATGCAGAGACAGTTTAAACTAGAGAACAACAGGAATAAGGATCATTGGAGCACTGATCGACAATTATTCGTTGTTTCTTGTAAGAGACATTTGAATCTGGACTAAATCACGTAGATTATTTTATATTTAACGGCATTTGTTGACTTTATCTTCAACATATAACCAGATCTTAAATCCTTTACACAGCCTACATGCTGACTTGACTACTTTTGGTCTCTACCTATCTGCTGATTCAGCAGCTTTTTCTTGGGCCAAACCAAACCCAAAAGGTCCGCTTCTAACAGGATCTTCGGCTCGCTGCCATCACAACCTTCTGGCAACATCTCAGAGCAGCAACGGCGGCTTTGAACCCTCGAAGGTTGGGACGTGTCAGAGCTGCCTGGAGCTGGACCAGCACATTAAAGAAGTCTCTACTGTACGACTGATCGGAGTCATCCGTAAGAAAGCAGCAGAACATGTGAATCATTCCAGATTAAACCAACACTGGACGGTCCTCCAGGGAGGGAGGGCGGATAGATGATGTTACAACGTGCTGCAGATACACGCTTTAACCACACGTGACAGTGAGAAGGAACACAATACACGAAGCAAATATGGATATTCAAACAAACAGAAGCTACTGTGTTTCTTCTTCTAGGCTTTTGTTAATGTGTGTGTGTGTGTGTGTGTGTGTGATCGAGGAAAAAACAACCTCCAGATGGCTGTCAGGTATTCCTCCAGGCCGAGCTTTCAGAGCTGACAGAATGTGACAACACCACCTCTTAACCCCTTAAACACACACACACACACACACACACACACACACACACACACACACACACACACACACACACACACACACACACACACACACACACACACACACACACACACACACACACACACACACACACACACACACACACACACACCACTGAGACCCCATCAGAGCTCCACTCTTTCAATTTAGCCTTTCTTGAAAATCCTCCTTTCTGCCGATACGTCACCAGATTATTTAAGACACGATCGACGTCTAAAACGCGTAATAATGAACACGATGAACACGATGTCAGCGGTGTGTCTTTCGGTGTGTGTTGCTCAGCGATGACGATGTCACTCCGTCGGTGGGAGAGCTCACATCTCTGAGCTCTAAGAAGTCTGGATGAGCTGAACCTCGACATCAACACTGAAGTTAGACGCAAAACAATTACACAGAAGGATTCATTGCAAATGAGAATCTTAGGACTCAGGCTCCAATAATGCTCATTAAATATGTATAAATAAATACATAGAGGACCCAAAGGCCTTCACACAACAAGGTGTTTTTGTGGTAAATACACTAAATATTTGAGGATAAGCAGGAAGCTTGACATGAATCTAATTATAGAAGATATGCATGTAAACAGTCCAAACTATATCTAATAACGAAGCACTTTAACAATAAAGCGGTACATATTTAACCTTGGTTGTCTATTTATCTGATATATAGCATGGACGCGGTTCTGCAAAGTCCTGGTCTGAAAGAAGACCTTCTGAACTGTTCAGATGTTCAGACTCGGGGTGAAATGATTCCTTGTCACCCTGCGAATGCTCCACTGGTGCTGTTGGATGATCCATTTAATACCAAAATAAATAAACAGCACAACAACATGAAATGAAGCTGTGAGAATTAAAGGATTTACTACGTTGAGAATGTCATGCTTTATCTGAAACATGGCTTCAGTCTAACTGACTGAGCGTATCCTATTTGCAGGCTTTGCTGTTAATTAATATGCAGATTTTTAAACCAGAAAAACAACTTGAAGCTTTGAGCACACTTTCATCCTCCGGGTCTGATCATCAACAACAAGAGACTCTTCAGCCGTCGGATGGAAACCACCTCATCATCTAAGATCAATGGCTTCTATTGGTGACAATATTCATGATCAATTCATCTATTGATCTTTCAATTAGTCGACTAATCGTTTAGCCTCTGAATGTCAGAAAATAATGAGAAATCTTGACTTTAAATGTCTAGTTTGGTCCGACCAACAGTCCGAAGCTCAAAGATATTCAGTTGACCATGACACTAAAGGTAGAGGTAAACTATTGTATATTAAGCTACTGTTAGCTATTATACTGAGTTTCCTTTTAGCAAAATGTTCTTAGTGCATTTGAGTTCACCCTCTGGTCAACAGTCTAAGGCTTTTATTGTGAAAGGTAAGAACAGGAGTGGATCTGGTCTGCGCTGTCTTTGTCAACGTTGAAAGAAGTAATAAAGTTTTCCCTGTTGGATTGGACTAAGTAGCCTCTGTGTTGTTGTAAAGTATAGTGTACATTTTTAATATGTCCGATCTGCTCTGTTGTGTTTGATGACTCATTGTGTCCTATAACTACTGAACTATCTGGTGCAATGACGCAGAAACCTGCACAAAGTACATTATTTACTTCTCCAACACCGACATACGATCAGTATGAAAACAAAAGTATCAGCATCCAGGAGTCCGCTTGGTTAGAGAGAGTCCAACATATTCTCACTTTCATCTCCGACCCGTCAACCACAAGAATTTATGAAGCCATGAAGCGAGTCGATGGAGGGAGGAAATCGATAACTGGGTTGAGAATCTACGGGGAGCCGTGATGGAGTATCTGTGAAGGATGAACGGGGGTAATATATATATATATATATATATATATATATATATATATGTGTAACCTGCTTTAGAAGTCTTCTCTGCATTAAGTCTCACTGCCTCACTTTGAGACAGACAGCAGACTAATGTACGTACGATTGGTTCAATACCTCTGACACAGCTATTGTATCACAGACCTGATTTCAGACATCGAAACAAAAAACACACATTCAACAAACACGACTTCCAGACGGAGGGAACAGGAAGTGTAAAAGATGCTGACTCGGTGTCTGGACTCATGGCAGTGCCAATGCTTCTCCGATGCTAGATGCTACATTACATACAAAGTCAATGCAAAGACGCAAATAGACGCGAGTAAACATGAATTCCGTCGCACATTCTTCATAGCTAGCGTAGCCTAGCATCGATCGATCCAAAGTCCATTCAGAAAACAAGTATTTTAAAAGTTATTTGTTCGTCGTCTTGAGGAGAGAACTAACAACACATGAATTCAGACTTTTTACAAATCAACATCATTGTTTCAGCATCATTTGTATCCATTTATTGTGATTAAATCACAGCTAAATCTTTTTATTTTGGTTCATACAGCTGTAGTAAACCAGATGAGGTTATGAACAGACAAGGCGGTTCGTCTTAGTTACCCAGATATCTGGGACTTTTACAACAAGTACTGAGCAGAAATAGAGGTTATTTATTCCATGTTTGATGGCGGAAATAAATGGCTTAGTTGATAACGCAGATATTTGGAGATAAGAACGCTGGAGGAAGTGATGGAGGTCCCATCTGCATGTAACCAGAGTCTCTTTATTCTTTCTCTAAGTGAGGGGGTGAAAACAGCAGGACGGACCGATTGAGCGGTCCGTCGGCTCGTTAGCGCTCCTCTGGGGATCCGGCGGGCCGGCGGTGACAAGATTCGCTGCAGCCTTTCAATAATCCTGATAAACTACCATCAAAACGAACTTTATCCTCTACATCGCCTCTCCTAGCTGAAGGTGGGACGGGAGGGCTCAGGTGAGGTTATTTGGAACCAGACTTTCCAGGTGAGCACGGAGAGGAGTTCTGGCTTTGAGGCTTGGCAACATGATTCTGAATAATCTGCAGGAGGTTGCAGAGGCTCGTGGCCTACAACTGTGTCCTCGAGGTGTTAATTAGCTACCCTGAGAACCAGCTCGTCAGAGCCCAACACACTCCTCTGTGTTTGCACGCTGCAGCACCATCACAGCAGTTGAGTATGTTGCTATGTTCCTTAACATTGCCTCGACTGTAAGAATTGTAAACGTACTTTATATGCTTCAAACCCAACAAACACTTGGACTGCAGCACTTAAGCAGCTGTAGCTGTAAACAGGTGTTTCTGTGGCTGTTTTGGAAACAAAAATAATGAAATGCATCTTTATCTGTCTTACTGAGGAGGAGGAGGTTTATTCCACATCTGGATATATCATTTACATTGGGCTCTATGGATGTCTGTAAGATGGTCCATCACTTTAGTCCAGACTGAAACAAGTAATGTGGAGCCCTGGAGACATAATGCAGAGATGTTTGAAAGAACCACCTGCGTACTGTAGGAACCCCGTTAATCACCTCTAGGTGAGTAAAAGGTACTGATGTGGATGAGGACCTGGACACAACTCCTGGATCAGTATGCAGCGAAGGAGCCCGAAGCACCGTCACCCAGATTACATCGGCTGCCTTTGAGATTATAAAGCTCTGCACCCTGAGTGGAGTTTAATCGCCCGTTTGATTAGACCTGGAGCTCGTTACCGCTCCGACTGGGTCGCAGCCTGATGGAGGGGGGAGTCAGGCTGAGAAGGACTGAGAGCTTCTCCAGTGGAGAGAAAGTAGAAGAATAAAGACAGATTAGAAGATGGATTCCAGGGGGTTCACTTCATGAAAAGGGTTTTTATGTTGAAACAGGGCTGCAAGAAAATGCTTCACATGTCTTGTTTTGTCCGACAAAACAGTCTCAAAGACGATGATGACATTTCTTCCTCTCTTTTTACCTGATAAAGGGTGGTCGTTTTTTTTGGTTTCTTTTTCCGTGCAAAGGTCCAAAGACTGTCGTTTATTGTACAGATTTTAAAACCCTCTGAGCTACATTCATGATGTTTGGGCTGAGAAAGAAAACCTGTGATGAGGGAAAGAGATTGATGTAAAAAAAGATAGAGAGACAAGAGAGGAGACGAGAGCAGACCGAGAGAGACAGAGGGGAGGAGGGGGGGGGAAAGAATAGAGAGAGAGAGCGAGAGAGAGAGGAGAGGAGAAGAGAGAGGGAGAGAGGACATGAGAGAGAGAGACAGACAGACAGACAGGACAGACAGACAGAGAGATAGAGACAGAGAGAGAGACGGAGAGAGAAGAGAGCTGAGAGAGAGACAGAGAGAGAGAGACAGAGAGAGAAGAGAGACGAGAGAGAGAGCAGAAAGAGAGAGAGAGAGCAGGAGGAGAGAGAGATGAGAGAGAGGACAGAGAGAAGAGAGAGAGAGAGAAGAGAAGAGACGAGAGAGATGAGAGACAGAAGCGAGAGAGTGAGTGAGCGGAGAGTGAGAAGAGAGAGGAGAGAGACGACAGCAGAGGAGAGAGGAGACCGAGAGGAGAGAGATGAGAGAGAGATGAGACAGAGAGAGAGAGAGAGATGAGAGAGAGAGAGACAGACAGACAGAGAGCAGAGAGAGAGGACGGAGAGAGGACAGAGACTAGAGAGTGAGAGAGGACAGAGAGCAGAGAGAGCAGAGAGAGAGTAGAGAGACAAGACGAGAGAGAGAGAGACAGAGAGAGAGAGGAGAGAGAGAGAGAGACAGAGAGAGACAGGAGAGAGAGAGAGAGACAGAGAGAGAGAAACAGGAGAGGAGAACAGAGATGAGAGAGGAGGGACAGGCTAGATCTAGAGAGAGAGAGAGTCCGAGCTGAGAGATAGGAGGGGAGGAGAGAGAGAGAGTAGGGAGAGAGAGAGAGACCGAGGAAGAGGAGACGCGAGAGGAGGAGAGGAGAGAGACAGAGAGATGAGAGATGAGAGGAGAGAGACATGAGAGAGAGACAGAGAGGAGGAGGATGAGGAGAGAGAGAGACAGAGATGAGACGAGAGAGAGGAGAGGTAGAGACAGAGACATAGAGACTAGAGAGAGAGAGACGCAGAGAGAGAGACAGAGAGAGAGAGACCAGAGGACGAGGAGACAGAGAGAGAAGAGAGACGCTAGAGAGAGAGAGACAAGAGAGAGATGAGAGAGAGACGTAGAGAGAGAGAGAGAGAGAGAGAGAGAGAGAGAGAGAGAGAGGGGGTGGGGGAGGAGAGAGCGAGAGGAGGAGAGAGAGACAAGAGAGAGAGAGAGAGAGAGAGACACAGAGAGAGAGGAGATGAGTAGAGAGACAGACAGATGAGAGAGAGAGAGAGAGAGTGACAGACGACGAGAGGTGAGAGAGAGAGAGAGAGGAAGAGAGAGAGGAGACCAGAGAGAGAGAAGAGAGAGAGAGTGACAGAAGAGAGAGAGGGAGAGAGAGAGACCCAAGAGAGAGAGAAGAGAGAGAGACACAGAGGAGAGGAGGAGAGAGAGAGCCAGCCCCGCGTCCGTTGAGCAGACCGAGACGAGCTCGAGACCGAGAGCAGCACTGAGACAAAGAGCACTTCATGAAGCTGTGTGCTCGGCTCGGAGTGTGAAGTCAGTCATTTTCCTGATCAAGGAACACGAGATTGATTTGTACTCCGGAGAGGAAGAAGAAGAGAGAAGAAGAAGAAGAGAGAGAAAGGCTACAGCTTCATTCTCTGCAAATAACACTGCCGGTTAGCCGCCACTGAGGACTAACAGCTCCAGTTTGACTTGTTTCTGGGGTGTAACCTGTTAAATATAGAAAATATGTTTCCGCATTTAGCATTTCAATATCTCATCTCATGAATCTCTTTGAATTTCTAAGTGTTATCTTTTTTATAGCGGTCATCACCAGACGGATCAATAATTTCTGATAAATGAATGAGTTTTAAATATTCTTAATGAGCTTTTTCTTTCGTCCCGCGGTGCAGCTAATCCAGTTAATACGGTAATAGCTTCACTCAAATTGAGGCGGATCGCATCGATTGTTTTACCGTGAGACAAACGACACAAACAAAACATGGAACGACTGTGTTCGAGATTGAAAAAAATGAAGATGATCCACAGGCCTCACATTGTTCTCATGTGGTCTTCATTCTTATTTCAAAATAAAAGTCCTGCTCCTCTATGGAAACAGAACCAGCATGAGTAGAAAGTAAGAGAACTAGAACATGTCTTTAGTGCAGGAATAACACAGTTATGATGACATCAGTCATAACAAAAGAAAGAAAGCAAGTTGAATTTCTGTGATTATTTGTTTTACAAAAATTGGAAAACAATTAGAATTTATGAAGATCCAACATGTTAGGCAAGTGTCTACAAGTGGAGGCTCTACATGCTGTTTATATATTGAACTATTCACATGTTTAATCGATCCTCCTCCTCCTCTCCTCTCCCGCTCCTCTCATCTCCTCTCCTCCTCATTCTCCTCTCCTCTCCTTTCCTGTCCTCTTCCTCCTCTCCTCTCCTCTCCTGTCCTCTCCTCCCTCTCCTTTCCTCTCTCCTCATATGAACCCCAGAGTGAGACCCTCATCGTATGAACCCTCACAGTGAGACCCTCATCATATGAACCTCACAGTGAGACCCTCATCATATGAACCTCACAGTGAGACCCTCATCATATGAACCCCAGAGTGAGACCCTCATCGTATGAACCTCACAGTGAGACCCTCATCATATGAACCTCACAGTGAGACCCTCATCGTATGAACCTCACAGTGAGACCCTCATCATATGAACCTCACAGTGAGACCCCTCATCATATGAACCTCACAGTGAGACCCCTCATCATATGAACCTCACAGTGAGCCCCTCATCGTAATGAACCTCACAGAGTGAGACCCCTCATCATATGAACCTCACAGCTGAGACCCTCATCTTATGAACCTCACAGTGAGACCCTCATCATATGAACCCTCACAGTGAGACCCTCATCATATGAACCTCACAGAGTGAGGACCCCTCATCATATGAACCCCAGAGTGAGACCCATCATCGTATGAACCTCACAGTGGGACCCTCATCATATGAACCTCACAGTGAGACCCTCATCATATGAACCTCACAAGTGAGGACCCTCATCGTATGAACCTCACAGTGAGACCCCTCATCATATGAACCCCACAGTGAGACCATCATCGTATGAACCTCACAGTGAGACCCTCATCGTATGAACCTCACAGTGAGACCCTCATCGTATGAACCTCACAGTGAGACCACTCATCGTATGAACCTCACAGTGAGACCCTCATCGTATGAACCTCACAGTTGAGACCCTCATCGTATGAACCCTCACAGTGAGACCCCTCATCGTATGAACCCCCACAGTAGAGACCCTCATCGTATTGAACCTCAACAGTGAGACCCCTCCATCGTATGAACCTCACAGTGAGACCCTCATCGTATGAACCCCAACAGTGAGACCTCATCGTATGAACCATCACAGTGAGACCCTCATCGTATGAACCCCAGAGTGAGACCCTCCATCGTATGAACCTCACAGTGAGACCATCATCGTATGAACCTCACAGTGAGACCCTCATCGTATGAACCTCACAGTGAGACCCTCATCGTATGAACCTCACAGTGAGACCATCATCGTATGAACCCCAGAGTGAGACCCTCATCATAGAAACCTCACAGTGAGACCCTCATCGTATGAACCCCACAGTGAGACCCTCATCGTATGAACCTCACAGTGAGACCCTCATCGTATGAACACCCAAGTGAGACCCTCATCGTATGAACCTCACAGTGAGACCCTCATCGTATGAACCTCACAGTGAGACCCTCATCGTATGAACCTCACAGTGAGACCCTCCTTTGCAGCGTACTGATGATTCCTGGTGGTCCTCCACTGAAGAGAGGAGACCACACACACCACCTTCCCTCCTGTTCACCCTCAGCAGATACAACAACTCCCAGGAATTGATTTTTTTCTCCTCCTCTTCTGTCTTGTTGAAGCATCCTCTTTTGGCAGTGTGTTTTTTTCTCCCACCTGACCGTGTGTTTCACGGCGGTCCGCTGACAATCCACTGATTTCAACTGACAGAAAAATCGATCCAATCTCAACCAAGTCGGCGTTCTCTGGGCTCATAATCTTGACAATCTCTGCAGCCCGAGGAGCTGGAAGAACACAGGTTTGTCTGGTTCACACACACATTAAAATAAAATAAAAAGTACAGCATCTCCCTTGTTTTGTGGAAGTTTTATCTGAGCATCAGAAACCCAGCAGAGGCCCACTGGGTATTTCTGGGTTAAATGGTCTCATGAGTTGAATTTACACGTATCTGAAGTTTATTTATGTAAAAAAATATACTGTTAGATATATAACATGTATAGGAATTATACTAACGTCTGACTATTTTAGGCAAGACAAGTTTATTTCTATATTCTAGGAGAAAATTGCTATGAATTCTGGGTTCTATGATTCTCCATCAGGCTGGCGACCCAGTCGGGGCGGTAAACGAGCTCCAGGTCTAATCAAACATGTTCTATATGGTTTAATGCTCTAAATTAAAGGGATCTGTGTTGCATGTTCTATATGGTTTAATGCTCTAAATTAAAAGGATCTGTGTTGCATGTTCTATATGGTTTAATGCTCTAAATTAAAGGGGTCTGTGTTGCATGTTCTATATGGTTTAATGCTCTAAATTAAAGGGATCTATGTTGCATGTTCTATATGGCTTAATGCTCTAAATTAAAGGGGTCTGTGTTGCATGTTCTATATGGTTTAATGCTCTAAATTAAAGGGATCTGATGTTGCATGTTCCTATATGGTTTAATGCTCTAAATTAAAAGGATCTATGTTGCATGTTCTATATGGTTTAATGCTCTAAATTAAAAGGATCTGTGTTGCATGTTCTATATGGTTTAATGCTCTAAATTAAAATGATCTGTGTTGCATGTTCTATATGGTTTAATGCTCTAAATTAAAAGGATCTGTGTTGCATGTTCTATATGGTTTAATGCTCTAAATTAAAAGGATCTGTGTTGCATGTTCTATATGGTTTAATGCCTCTAAATTAAAGGGATCTGTGTTGCATGTTCTATATGGTTTAATGCTCTAAATTAAAAGGATCTGTGTTGCATGTTCTATATGGTTTAAATAGCTCTAAATTAAAAGGATCTGTGTTGCATGTTCTATATGGTTTAATGCTCTAAATTAAAAGGATCTGTGTTGCATGTTCTATATGGTTTAATGCTCTAAAATTAAAAGGATCTGTGTTGCATGTTCTATATGGTTTAATGCTCTAAATTAAAGGATCTGTGTTGCATGTTCTATATGGTTTAAATGCTCTAAATTAAAAGGATCTGTGTTGCATGTTCTATATGGTTTAATGCTCCTAAATTAAAAGGATCTGTGTTGCATGTTCTATATGGTTTAATGCTCTAAATTAAAGGGATCTATTTTGCATGTTCTATCTGGTTTAATGCTCTAAATTAAAAGGATCTGTGTTGCATGTTCTATATGGTTTAATGCTCTAAATTAAAAGGATCTGTGTTGCATGTTCTACATGGTTTAATGCTCTAAATTAAAAGGATCTGTGTTGCATGTTCTATATGGTTTATTGCTCTAAATTAAAAGGATCTGTGTTGCATGTTCTATATGGTTTAATGCTCTAAATTAAAGGGATCTATTTTGCATGTTCTATATGGTTTAATGCTCTAAATTAAAAGGATCTGTGTTGCATGTTCTATATAGTTTTCTATGAAACTAAAGACAGTGTTTTATTTAAATAATCCTAAATCAAAGGTTGAGGTGTGTTGAACACCTGTTTAATATTTCAGTGGCCGTGTTAGAGCACAGAGGATCCCAGGTTTAGTTTTTTATCAAGTGACTTTGATCAACCGGGTGTGATTTTGCTTCCTGGTCAGTCCGCTAATGAGAGCAGCGATGTGCTTTGAGGACGGAGGACGGCTTTGATCCTCAGATAATTGTCCATCAAGTTGTTTTTTTTGCACCCTCGATCTGATCGTTCTTCAGATCCGTCACATGTCGGCTGACCGAGACTCTTCAAACAGGACTCTGGGGCGTTTCCAACACCATTCATTTCTAATAGTCGACAGTTTTTTTGCAAAAGCTCATTACTCATTAATTACTCAATCATGCAACAAAAACAAGAGTCGTTCTGTTCGGCATTTTCTCAGCTTATTATAGTCAACAATGGATCAACTGTCTCTGCAGAGCTTCACAGACTCTTTCAGCTGTTTTGGTCTTATTTGCTTCTGCCAAAGAGGTTTATGTTGATGTTTGTCAGCAGATAACAGAGACAACTGATAACAGGATTTCATGAAACTTAGTGGAAGGGTGCAGCTCGGGTTAAGTAGGTAAGAAACCCATAACTTTCTGAGCGGATCTGAACCACCGGGGGGCGGATACATACATTACTTTTTACTGTGTTGACATTGGACGATTTCAGCAGCATTCAAGTGAGAAATAGTGTTCTTTTTTCTCTTAATCTCTAGTGTGAAAAGTATGGCCACTAGATTAAATGTCGAATAAAAACAAGACCCAACGGTGTTTTGATGGACATCAAAACACAACCTCCCGAAATCGCAGATAAAATGTATAATTCCTCAACATTTCAGCTAAATAAAGCTCCATTATGTTGCATAAGTCATTTCCCCCCATCATGCTTTCCTTCTCTTAGTGCACAACATGGATCCCAAGAGGAGAGCAGAATATATTTAT